>PISX010003689.1:0-133019 GCA_004024625.1 Mellivora capensis
TACCTATTTATCTCATAATTCATAAGAAAGGACAGAGCAGAGCTATACATAAATGTTCTGCATTGGAAGATGTCTGGTACCTACTTATTAAGGGGTTATGAATGTGAATGATACTATCTGAGGAGTAGAAATAGAGGATGTACGATAATACAGGTTACTTTATTTCCTTTTTATGTTTCTAATTTGTTTGAATTTTTCAATGAACATGTATTTCTTCCACAATAAAGCAATGATTTGAAGATTTTAAGGCATGAGTAGTATCAACTTAGGACTCATTCTGTTTCGACTTTCTCTCTTCCCTTAGCTTCTTGCACTACAACCTTTTCTTTTCTTTCTTTTTTTTTTTTTTTTTCATTTTCCTTCTATAACCTAGCCATTCTAGCTCAGTCTCCTTAGTGGGCTTCTCCTGTCTTAATCTGGTTTATCCTTCAAGAGTCCCCTTTGGTTCCCCGAGAAGCATTCCTAGATCACTCAATCACAATTTATTACCTTTCCTCTGTGTTCCCACAGCACTCTGGGGAGCTCTCCTTTAGTCACTAGTGTCTGGGATAGGAACTGTTACTATTTGGCTCTGTCTCCCATTGACGTGAGCGCAGTGACCAGTGCACAGTAAATATCCATTAAAAAGGGGCTTCCAGGTTAGAATAATAAAGCCTAGAATTTGGGGTAGATCTCCTTAATACCAGCATGTCCTTTTGTGTAGGTTGTCATTTCATGCCATTTTTCTTAAAGAATGAAAAGAAGAGAATGTGTGTGTGAAGAGACATGTTTTAATTAAATGTCAGTTTGTATCTCAGGATGTGTTGAGTTTATGTTGATAGGCTATGCTACCAGAACTCCAGGCAGTTTATTTAAATGTATTATGATTTCTTCCTTTATCATTGGAGGACAGGAGAGTAGTAATTTCATACTTCACTGTAACACAAAACATTAATACAGAATATTTTTTATAATATCTCCCAATGCATTAATTAAAGAAAACCTACATTCATGTGCTTAGAAAATATGATACACTGACTCAAGCAGAAGGTAAACACAAATTAATGTTTCTCACCCATGTCAATTGCTTGTCTAACAATTTGTTTTCTTTTTAGGTTCAACAGATAGATCGAGTGGTAGAAGTTGTGGAGGAAACAATTAAAGGTAATTGTCCAAGTAGGATGAGCAGGTGTATATGGTGGTTGGTCCCCTGTTCCTTATCTATACTTTTGCTTTTTGGGTACAGTTAGCCAGTCAACTGATGTTCAGGAGCGGATGGTCTTCCTCCTAACTGATCGTCAGAAGGTCAATAGTGGCCTGACCCTATGTCAGAATGCCTACCTCGGTCACCTCGCTTCCCATCATATCATCACAAGAAGCATGAAGAGAGGACAATAAGACATTTTGAGAGAGAGAGACCACATTCACATAACTTTTATTGCAGTCTATGGTTGTAATTTTTCTAGTTTATTATTAGTTATTGCTATTAATCTCTTACTGGGCCTAATTTATAAATTAAACTTCATCGTATCTGTGTATGTATAGGGAAGAACCAATACGTATAGGAATTGGTACTATCTGTGCATAGTTCCAGGCATCCTGAAACATCCTGAGGGTCTTGGACCATATCACCTGGCTGGTAAGAAGGGGGAACTACTGTATTGTGTGAACCATATTATAAAAATACCACTTAACATTTATTTACACATAAAGTGATTAATATTTTGTCCTTGACTGTTCCATGCATTCACCAATCTAATACAGGAGGCATATATTTGATTGGCTTATAAGTGAGTCAGGTGTGAAATAGATTTCATTTAAGTTTCAGGTCAGGAAGACACAATTTAATCAGTTTTAAAATAAGGAAATGAAGAATGCCCTGGTGAGTCAGTTGGTTAAATATCCGACTCTTGATAGCGGCTCAGGTCTTGATCTCATGATTGTGGGTTTGAGCCCCGTATTGGGTTCCATGGTGGGTGTGGAGCTGACTTAAAATAAATAAATAAACAGATAAACAAATAAATAAGGAAATGATTTTATTTATGTGGGTTTTTTGGGTAACTTTATTGAGGTACAGTTGACATGTGCGTTTTTTTTTATCACCTAATTTAGTTGCCCATATGCTTTTTAAAAGTACTTAAAATTTTTTAAAAAAATTTTTAGGTAATCTATAGACCAGCATGGGGCTCAAACTTACAACTCTGAGATCAAGAGTCACATGCTTTTCCGACTGAGGCAGCCAGGTGCTCCTACAAGTACTTTTAAAAGTAGTGTTCCATTTTGATATTCTCCTGCATATAATTTTTGTAGTTTCACTGGAAAATAGAACTGATGCTTTGTTTCATAAGCCACGGTTCTTCGAACCAGATTCTTACTGAAGCCACTGAGAAATAAGTTATCCTCAGTGCTACGGTTTAATTTTTGAATACTCATAGTTCGTTTTCCTCTGTTAGATTAGTACAAATGAAAACCAGTAATGCAATGTTGAAATATTACATGAATTGAGCTTCTCACTTAAAATTTTAATTGTTTTGTTATAAGTGGGAATTGTGTGTTTAAAAAAAAGAAAATGGACTCCTGTCGCCACGCTGAGGTTTTAACCGCACACTTTCCCTGCTGGCTCGTGTCTGCCGCCTTCCCCGTGCTGTTGTTCATTTCCTTTGGCTCCTTGCTGTATTGGCTGGCCGTAAAATGGGAGAATTAGACGATACCTTAATCTTTGAGATTTCCAAATAAGATGAAACACAGCAGTTAAAGACATAAAGCAGCGATCATTTTTCCGAGTTTGTCAGACTGTGTACGTGAGTCCCCACCTCGGAGTGTGTACAAGGGCCACCATTTCTTGTGGGGTCCTGGTGTGGGAGGCGTGACGCGGGGCCTTCCACGGGGGTTACGTCGACTAATCTTCACAGCAGCACCAGGACGTGAAGCGGGTGTAAATATGTTCGTCACGTTTCCGACGAGGAAGCTGAGACACAAACAGTTTCTCCCAGTCGGTGACATCAGTCGGGGCGCACAGCTGGTGGTGGCAGGGTTGGGCCTGGCATCCGGGCAGGCGTGATCCGGGGCTGTGCGTGCGAGTGCGATGCCACGTTCATGCCACTGTACCGTGACTTCTCTCATCTCCCACCCGAGTGTCATGACTGTGTTCGTGGTTGTCGGAGTTCCTGGAAGCAGTGCTTCAGGATGCTTGAGGGTTTTGTTGCCTTGTTCATCTTCTGTCTTTTTTTTTTTTTTTTAAGATTTTATTTATTTATTAGAGAGAGAGAGATCACCAGTAGGCAGAAAGGCAGGCAGAGAGAGAGACAGAGAGAGAGAGAGAGAGGAGGAAGCAGGCTCCTTGCTGAGCAGAGAGCCCGATGCGGGGCTTGATCCCAGGACCCTGGGATCATGACCTGAGCTGAAGGCAGAGGCTTTAACCCACTGAGCCACCCAGGCGCCCCTTCATCTTCTGTCTTAAGGACCAGCTCCATGAGGGCTATTGGGTATGGATATATATACTCAGTTAATGGTGATGAAGTTAGCAGAGGAGAAAATCTAGGTGACCCGGGGTGTGGTGATGACTTTTTAGAGGCAACACTAAAGGCTTGAGCTAGAAAAGATGTAACAGACAAGCTGGACTTACTAAAACTAAAAACTTCCCCTCTGCAAAAGACACTGTTGAGAGAGTGAGGAGACAAGCCGCCGATTGGGAGAAAATGTTTGCCAAAGGTGTATCTGATGAAGGACTATTATTCAAAGTATAAAAGAACTGTTAAAACTCAACAATAAGAAAATAAATAACCCTATTAAGAAATGGACCAAATACCTCATCAGACACCTCCCCCAAAGAAGATACATAGACAGAAAATAAGCATATGAAAAGATGCTCCGCCTCACAGGTCATCAAGGAAATGCAGTTAAAACACAATACCACCACACACTTATCTGGACGACTGACACCCCCAAATGCTCGTATGGGTGTGGAGTGACAGGAGCTCCCATTCATTGCCGGCAGTTCAAAATGGTACGGCCATTTTGAAAAACAGTTTGGCAGTTTCTTATAAGACTAATACACTTTTACCCTACGGTCCAGCAACCATGCTCCCTGGCATGTACCCAGAGGAGTTGAAAATTCGTGTCCTCACAAAAACCTGCACACAGATGTTTATTCAGTAATTGCCGAAAGTTGGAAGCAACCAAGATGTCCAGTAGGTGAATGGATAAACCGTGGTCCATACAGGCAATAGGATATTGTCCAGTGCTGAAAAGAAATATGCGAAGACATAAAGGAAACTTAAATGCACATTACTAAGGGAAAGAAGCCAATGAGAAATGACTATACACTGTGATTCCAGCTCTGTGACTTCTGCAAAAGGCAAAGCCAGTAAAAAGGTCATTGTTGCCAGTGTTGGGGCAGGGGGAGGAAGATGAATAGGTAGAGTCCAAAGCAATGTTTTAGGGTGCTGACAGTATTCTATATGATACTGTAATGGTGGATGCATGTTGTTGCGTGTTTTCCCAGACCCACGGAATGTTCAGCGCTGTAAGTGGATAGTCATGTGGTCTCTCGGCGATTGTGATGTGTCAGTGTAGGTTCATTGATACAAGCAACATTCCACTCTGGCAGAGGATGTTGATAATAGGGACAGCTTGGCGGGGGGGCGGTATATGGGAACTCTGCACTTTTCTGCTCAATTTTGCTCTGAACCTAAAACTGATCTAAAAATTAAAGTCTAATAAAAAACAGCAAATAGTAATATTGTGCTCTGAAGGCTGCCACATGGCTTGGAGAGATACAGTTTCTATAGGAAATCATAGAAGGTAAAGGTAAAGTATGTTTTCCTCTACTGACTGACACCAAATGTGTAGGTTTTCTATACCAAGAAATTTTTAAAATTTAAACACCACAAGTAAGATCTTTTATCTGTCACCATTAAGTGTCTGAACTTTAAACAGATTCTTGGCCTAGTGACTCACATCCATCAGTTTGTTCAACTTTACACCAGTCTCATCCCCAGTAGCGTTTCTAGTTCTACTGCCTTGACCATGAAGCTTCATGAACATTCCTTTCCCACTTCAATCCTGGGATTCTTCAGCATTTTTCCTTTTCTAACGAAGACATCATGGAGTGGGTAAATAGATGGGCAGGCCTTTTCTGTGTCTTTTCTGATGCTTCCAGGAATCAATTTATTGACCACTCCTTTGAAGTCATTTGTCTGCACATCTCAAGTCATGATTTCATCATCTTTTTCTCAATTTGGTGGACCTCTTGGTACTGCATTTTTAAGTAAAATCAACACGAAATAGACAAAGCAAATAGCCATCGGTAGTCTTGACATCAGCCTGAGCTGCAATCACGGTCTGTCATTTTTTTGACCATGGAGCACATTTTGTCACTGGTAAGATCCATGCCGTGCTAATTCATCAGGCACTTTTTGCCCTGAGTGTCCTCAGCAATTAGCTTGGATTTTCTAAATGGCAACTCCTTCATTGTGCACATCGGCTAGGCTCACTTCAAAAACACAATGCTTGAGGCCAACAGATGCAATTTTGCTTCCTTGAGTTCTCGTGACTAGTGTTTTTTCCCAGTATTTCTTACATTGTACGTAGCTAGCTGGTGCTTTCACATCATACCAGTCTTTCTTAGAAGATGGCTCAAGCACTTTCATCTTGCCTTCCTTTTTGCTGCCTTTTGTAAGGTGCAACCATGATGTTGCTCGGGGAGCCAGAAGGCCTGCACCAATGTGCTCTTTGATGTTTCAGGCACCGCATTTGCAGCTTGCTCTGTGTTTCTCTGAGGGTCCTGCCCATGAGTGGATGGTTCTGTCTACTCTTAAACAGACCCTTTCTCCACCCTGACGTGTGTCCATGGAGGCTGACTTGTGGGTATTACATCAGTAGGACCCTTGCTATTTTGTGTCTAGGTGGGTTTTTCCCACTGGAGGTTGGAGGTATGACCCGAGTGTGAGACAGGAGTATTTGTTACGCTTTCCTACTCTCCCCTTCCCTCGTCCTGCTGGTTTTGGGCTTCCCTCAGCGGCAGCCACAGGTCTTGTCAGGTGGGCCACTCTGTTCTTCTGTTCCTCTGGGTTCTTCTGTTCCCTTCCTTTGCTTTTTCAGGCCCAGGGGTGGAAACAGCACCCTGCTGTTGCTAGCTTCAGAGTATCGCATTGTCTCTTGCTGGTGTTCCTAACCTTGCCAAACCTTAGTAAATAGTCCCTTTATTAAAACCTCTTCAATTATGCAGTGTGCCATCTGCTTTGCTGGGACCCTGATTGATAAATGCTCCGTGGAGAAGCGAGTCTTGGCCCAGGAGGGCCAGATGGAATACAGCCTGACAAGGGGATTTTGCCACAACTGTCTTGTTTCCACATTGGATTCCTGTTGGGCTCTCTTCATATGTCTTCCTTGAAGGGGGTTTGGACGTACAGCTTCTGCCACAGCCTGTTTGCCTTGTTCTTACTGCTTATGTTTTACCAAGTCATGTTTTAAAGATGTATCAATAAGCTACATTGGTGCCCAAAGCATTTAACTATTGTGATTAACATAAAACTATATAAAGCATATTCATTTGTATCTGTCTCGGTTGGAACAAAATGGAGAGTTCCAAGTTATTCTGAATGAGTCCTTCCTATTTTAATAGTGGCCTGAAATTTCCATCCATTTATAGCATTTGTTTAGGAGAGAACAGATTATCGTGAATTTAGGATTTTCCTCTGTATCATCTTGATAATCCAACCAGGCATATAATCAATTCGGAGGGAAGAAGTATAGTTTAAAAGGATTTACACGTATTTCTTTCTTTTAAAGTATTCATGTGTCTTAGTCTAGGTTTACAGGGTCACTAAAACTTTTTTTTTTGTATGAAAGCTCTGAAGGGAGTGTAAGTCTGTATTTCTTCTGATATGTGTACATTATGGCCTCCAAACAAACAAAATCCATTAAAAAATTGTCTTTGTAAAAATAGTCTACAGGATAACTTAAATGATTGCAAGTAAATATTGCCTGTTGATATTAGAAATGTTTTTATTATTAAGTCATATTTCTTCCCCAGTCAACTTCTAATAAAAGAGGTCTCCATTGTTATTAATATGTTTGCTGGTATTTCATTCAGTCTAATTCCAAATGCCTCCAGTGTCGGTAATTCAAGACTTTCCCAATATGGCACAATCTGCAAGTTTAATTGATTTTCTGATTCCCTTAACTTCTCAGTAATTGATGCAATCTTGGATTAGACTGACCTAAATTCCCAGGGAACTTCACCAAATAGCTCCTTCTTATTTAACACATTGCTGTTCATCTTCACTCTGTCAGATTTTGTACTTTGCATTTGGTACGAATTCAGAGTATGAACTTTTTGTGAATTGAGACTGGAAGGCAGAACTCCATCAAACGTGGTTTTCCTAAGTGTTAATACCTGAGCAACCTCCCAAACATCCCGTGGAGATGTTCGTGAGGATGCTTTCCAAACTTAATGAGTCAGCGAATGGAGCGTGGATATGCAACATGGTCCATCTGGGATTGTATTAGACCGCAAAAGCATGTCTACTTTTCTAAGGTTTGTTTTTCAATAAAATAACTTATTTTCAAAAAAATAAATTTGCTTTGAATAAAGTAATTCAGTAAAATGATTTTCAAAGTATGCTTTGAAGGGACTCTTCTCTGCATCCTCTCAATATGTGTAATTGCTGATACAGTTATTATGTAGGCAGAATGTGCTGGAAGGTATTGCACATTGCTTTTACATATTGGGAATACTTCCCAGTCTCACTGGTGTAATTAAATAAGTGATAACTTCTCTCTTGTAATAACTAAAGAAGCCAGGAATTTATGGCCATGGTTTATTTAGTTTTTTTTCAATGAGCCTATTTTAAGTGCCATGTTAATACACGATTATAGTTTCGCAAACATTGCATTTTGCCACCTTCTTAAATGCGTCAGTTTTTTTCCTCTTCCTTTACCTCACTGTCCCCTCTCATGGTTCCCCCAGATTAGCAGTAGGATTCTAACTTTACTTACTTGCCCTCTATACTTCAGTATACAGTATTTCTAGAATGATTTTTTTTAATCCATTGTATCTTTCATTTTGTCTAATATTTTTCTTCCCTGAAAGCTTCTAAAGCTAAAATAAACACTTAAGTGTGCCCCCCCCAGGTGGTCTTATGCTTTTTGATTCAGAATTGTTTTATATGTTTTTGGTTTGTCTTTAATTACACCACTTTAGTGTGCCTATCACTTAACATTTCCTTTTCTGTTCAAAGATGCGTTTTCGTATGGGCTTGAAGCCACCTTTTATTATTAATGGAATTAATTTTTATGAAGTCTTGGGTCTTTCATTAACCTCTGCTTCTTCATTCTGGGGTGGGGCTACAAGGGAGGGTACATGGTGTTGAATAGTTTGTTAGTTTGATGATCTTACTAGAGTTTTCACATAACACACTGTTACAATGGTTCACTGGATTTAATTGTTCAAAACAAGGAAAGGAAATTACTTTCAACTTGAACCCCTCCGGCTTCCCATGACCCAACCCTTCTATTAGTGGTCCCACTGATCTGTCTGGAAATGTGGCCTCATCCTTTCTTGTTTAAATATTAACAAGGAATTGCCTACTGAGAATTGGATGTTCATGTTAACTCTTGAAATTTTTTTTTTTTTTAAACACAGATGGGCCCAGTGTCCCTCCTTTACTCTGACTTCTGTGGTACTCTCCCCTCCAACCACCCCCAACTCAGAGTAAAATGTAAACTTCTACGTGGCCTCTAGGGGTCAGTAGGAGTTGCTTTCCCTGCAGTTTCACTCCTCTCTCCTCCTTTAACTCTGTCCCCTTTTCCTTCTGTTTTGGATGCATTGAGCTCTGTGATGTTTCTCTCCCCTCCAGTTTTATGGAGAAATAATTGATGTACATCACTGTGTAAGTTGAAGACATACAGCAGCACGATGGTTAGATTTCTGTATATTGTGAAATGATTACCGAAGTAGGTTCAGCTAACCTGCACCTTCTCATATAGAAACAATCAAAAGGAAAGGAGGAGGAAAAATTTTCTCTTTGTGGTGGGAACTCTTAGGATTAACTCTCCTAACAGCTTTCTTGTATGCCATACAGCACTGTTAGCTGTCGTCATCAGGTTGTACATTACATCCCTAGTACCCGTTTATCTTCTAACTGGAAGTTTGTACCTTTTGTACCTTTCTCCAATTCCCTCTTTTCTCCTCCACTGACCCCCTGCCTATGATAACCGCAAATCTGATCTCTTTTACTAGGAGCTTGCTTTTTCTTTCCTCCTCTTCCTCTTCTCTGTCCCCTCATAATAGGTAAGATCATGCAGTATTTGTCTTTCTTAGTTCACTTAGCAGAATACCTTCAGGGTCCCCCCATATTATTGCAAATGGTAGAATTTCTTTATTTTTTGTGGCCGAATAGTATTCTATTGTGAATCTATACCACATTTTTATACATTCATCCATTGATGGACACTTAGGTAGTTTCTGTATCTTAACTCTTGTAAATAATACTGCTTTAAATATGGGAGTGCAGATATCTCTGTGAGAACGTGTTTTTAATCACCTTTGGGTATATTTTTAGAAGTAGAATCGCTAGATCATATGGTAGTTCCAGTTTTAATTTTTTGAGGATCCTCCATAATGTTTTCCATAGTGGCTGTATCAGTTTACAGTCCTACCAGCAGTGCACAAGGGCTCCCTTTTCTCCACATGCCTACCATCATTTATCTCTTGTGTATTTTGATGGTCATTTTTTAAACAGGCAAAAGGTGGTATCTCATTGTGGCTTTAACTTGCATTTCCCTAATGACCAGTGATGAAAGGTGGTATGGACATCTTAACAATATTTGTTTTTCCAAACCACGAGCATGGAATGTCTTTCCATTTCTTTGTGTCATCTTGAATTTCTTTCATCAGTGTTTTATAGTTTTTAGAGTACAGACCTTTCACCTCTTTGACTAAGTTTGTTTCTAGATATTTTATTGTTTTTTTATGTGATTGTACATGGGATTGTCCCCCCCCCCTTTTTTTTTTAAATGGTTTCGGGGTTGATTTTAGTTCTAGAGCCTGCAGCAGTTGGTCAGCAATGCTAGCTCAGCTGGTATAATCTGAAGGCCACTTGCCTTTCCAGGTGTTCATGAACAGAATCCCTACAAACAAGGTTGGAGACGATTGAGATCTCAGTGTGTGGTGAGAGGGAGAAGAGGTCTTCCTCTCCTCCTGTTCCCTTCCTCCCCACTTTTTTTAAACAAGATTGTTTTATGGTCAAATGCAACTCAAATCCATCACAACAGCAACCAGCCATCTTCAATACCTCTGCTTCCGGAGTAGGAAGCAAAGAGAAGAGTATTTTCTTAATTTCACTTTCTGATGCCTCATTATTAGTGTATAGAAATGCAGCAAATTTCTGTACATTGATTTTGTATCCTGCGACTTTACCGAATTCATTTATCAGTTCTAGTAGTTTTTTGGTGGAGGTTTTATGGTTTTCTGTATCTAGTATCGTGTTATCTGCAAATAGTGAGAGTTTTACTTCTTCCTTAACCAGTTTTTGGATGCCTTTTATTTCTTTATGCTGTCTAATTGCTGCGGCTAGGACTTCTAGTTCTATGTTGAATGAAGGTAGTAAGACTGGCCACTCTTGTCTTGTACCTGACTTTTAGGGTAAGGCTGTCAGTTTCTCACCATTGTGTGTGATGTTGGCTGTTGGTTTGTTATATGTGGCCTTTATTAGGTTGAGATGTGTTCCCTCTAGACCTGCTTTTCAGAGGGTTTCTGTCACGAATGGATGCTGTCCTTTGTTGAATGCTTTTTCTGCATCTTTGGGAATGATCATATGGTTCTACCTTTCTCTTATTGATGTGATGTATCATGTTGATTGTTTTGTAAATATTAAACCACTCTTGCATCTGGGACTAAATCTCACTAAATAAATCATGGTATATGATTATTTACTATATTGTTGGTTTTGGCTTGCTAATATTTTGCTGATGATTTTTGCATCCATATCCATGAGAGGTATTGGCCTATAGTTCTCTTTTTTTATGGTGTCTTTATCTGATTTTGATATTAGGGTGAAACTGGCCTCGGAATAAATTTAGAAGTTTTCCTTTCTCTTCTGTTTGTTTTGGAACAGTTTGAGGAGAATTAAAATAGCTATTTCTTCTTGAAATATTTGCTAGAATTTTCCTGTGAAACTGTCTGATCCTGAACTTTTGCTTTTGGGGAGTTTTTTGATTACTGGTTCAGTTTCATTGCTGGTGATTGATTGGTCTGTCCAAATTTTCTGTTTTTTCCCGCTTCATTTTTGGTAGGTTGTATGTTTCTAGGAATTTAGCTATTTCTCCTAGGTTGTCCAATTTGTTGGCATATAGGTTTTCATAATCTGTTATAGTTGTTTTATTTCTTCTCTGTACTAATTTTGTTTATTTGGGTCCTTTTTCATTTTTTTTTTAAATGAGTCTTTCTAGAGGTTTATCAATTTTTTTGATCTTTTCAAAGAAATAGCTTCTTGTTTTATTGATAGGTTCTATTTCTTTTTGTTTCTATATTTATTTCTTCTCTAATCTTTATTGTTGCCTTCCTTTTGATGGGTTTGAATTTTGCTTGTTCTTTTTCTAGCTCCTTGAGGTATAAGGTTAGGTCTTTTGAGATTTTTCTTACTTCTTTAAGTAGGTCTGTGTAGCTATAAACTCTTAGAATGACTTCTTTTGCATCCCAAAGATTTTGGACCATTTTGTTTTCATTTAATTTTTGATTTCTTGATTTAACCTTTTTATTGTTTAATAACATGTTATTTAACCTCCATGTATTGTGTTCTTCCAGATTTTTTCTTAGAGTTGATTTCTAGTGTCCTAGTGTTATGGTCAAGAAAGATGCATGGTATGAATTCCATCTTTTTGAATTTGTTGAGACTTGGGTTTTGGCCTACTATGTGACCTATTCTGGAAAGTTTTCCATGTGCACTTGCAAAGAATGTACAGTCTGCCATTTTTGAGGGAGTGTTCTGAATATATCTGTTATATCCATTTGGTCTGTGTCTTTCAAAGCCACTGTCCTTGTTGATTTTTTGTTTGGATGATCTGTCCATTGAGATAAGTAGTAAAAGTCTTCTACTATTATTGTATTATTATCGATCAGTTCCTTTATGTTTGTTATTAACTGTTTTGTATATTTGGGTGCTCCCGTGTTGGGTGCACAAGTATTTACAATTGTTATATCCTCTTGTTGGATGGTCCCTTTATGATTATGTAGTCTCCTCCTTTGTCTCTTCTTATAGACTGGTTTAAAGTCTGTTTTGTTCAATATAAGTAATGCTATCCTGCTTTCTTTTGGCATCCATTTGCATGATAAATGTTTCTCCATCCTCTCAGCTTCAGTCTGTAGGTGTTTTTCAGTCTGAGATGAGTCTCGTGTAGGCCACATATAGGTGGGTCCTGGTTTTTTAAATCTACTCTGTCATCCAGTGCCTTTTGATTGGAGCATTTAGTCCGTTTACATTCAAAGTCATTATTGATAGATATTTATTGCCATTTTGGTACTTATTTTGTGGTTGTTTCTGTAGATTTTCTTGGATCCTTCTCTTGCTCTGTTTTATGATTTGTTGGCTTTTTTTTTTTTTTCAAAGATTTTATTTATTTATTGGACAGACAGAGATCACAAGTAGGCAGAGAGGCAGGCAGAGAGAGAGGAGGAGGCAGGCTCCCCACGGAGCAGAGAGCCAGATGTGTGGCAGGACCCTGGGATCATGACCTGAGCTGAAGGCAGAGGCTTTAACCCACTGAGCCACCCAGGCGCCCCTGTTGGCTTTCTTTAGTGATGTATTTGAGTGCCTTTCTTTATATGTTTTGCATATCTATTGGTGGTTTTTGATTGGTAGTTACCATTGTTTTGTATATACCATCTTCTGCATATAGCAGTCTGTATTAAGTTGATGGTCTCTTAAGTTTGAACCCATTTTTTACTCTTTCCCCTGACACACACAAACACACACACATTTTAGGTCTGTGGTATCATATTTTACATACTTTTATTTTATGAATCCCTTGACTGATTTTTACAAAAATATTTATTTTTATACTGCTCTTGTGGTCTTTCTTTCTTTCTTTTTCTTTCACTTTTCTTACTCTCACTTATGGCCTTCCATTCCACTCACAGTCCCATTTAATATTTTCTGTAGAGCTGGTTTAGTGGTCATGAACTCCTTCCGTTTTTGTTTGTCCAAGAAACAATTTATCTCTCCTTCTATCCTGAATGGTACCCTTGTTGGAAAGAGCATTTTTGGTTGTAGATTTTTCCCTTTTAACATTTTGAATTTATCATTCCACTCCCTAATGATCTGTAAAATTTCTCCTGAAAAACTGCTGATAGGCTTATATGGCTTCCCTTTTATGTAACTGTCTTCTGTTCTCTTGTTGCTTTAAAATTTTTTTTATTACTACTTTTTTACCATTTTAATCACTATGTGTCTTTGTGTGGGCCTCCTTCTGTGAATTTGGGGGGATATCTCTGTGCCTCCTGATCTGGATATCTTTTTCCTTCCCCACATTGGGGAGGTTTTCAGCTATTATTTCTTCCAATAAATTTTCTGCTCCCTTATCTTTCTCTCTTCTTTCGAGGTCCAGATAATGTGGATGTTATTACACTTGATGGAGTCACTGTTTATACAAACTCAGTTTATACACTGTTTATACGAATTCGTTTTGTGTAATTTTCTGTCCTCTCCTTGGGTCCGTTTGGTTTCTTTTCGTTACTCTGTCTTCCAGGTCATTAATTCTGTGGCTTCATCCAGCCTGCTATTTATTCCATGAAGTGTATTTTTTATTTCATTTATTGTGTTCTTGATCTCTGATTGGTTCTTCTTTTTACTTTAGTGTTAAGGGTCTCACTAATGTCCTCCACTCTTTTCTTCAGTCCAGTGAGTATCTTTATGATGACTTCTTGAAGTTCTCAGTCACATTTGTCATTTATATCCGTTTCACTTTGGTTTCTTGCCATGGCTTCATCCTGTTCTTTCATTTGGCAGATGTTTCTGTCTCCTCACTTGGCCTGTGTCTGTTTCTGTGTGTTAGGAAAATCAGCTACTTCTCTTGCTCTCAATGATAGTAGGCTTTAGAGAAGAGGTCCCATAGTGCAGTGTCCCGTGTTCCCCAGGGCCTGGCTCTACATGGAGTGTCTCCTATGTGTGTTGCACATACCTTGCTGTTGAGTCTTCGGCCTCTTTTTCCTTCAGTCCAATGGTCTGCAGATGCTCTCTTTGCCTATTGTGTGGTTGGTCTGCTTGTGAAACGTGAACTGCTCCTGCCACTGCTGAGCAGAGGTCCTGCAAAACGCGCAGGTCAGGAGACGTGCTGCTGGCAGGGTTCGCGCCAGTCTTCTATAGGAGGACTATAGAATAGTCCTGGGAAAGTGCTGGGAAAGTGACTGGAAAGTGACTGGGAAGGGTGGATCATTGAATTGGGGTGCAGGTGGGGGATGCTTTCTGCAAGCATGCTAAGTAAGGAGTCTTTGTTCTGCACTGCTTCATGCAGGTGGCCCTTGTTTATGTGCCGATGAGGCTGCATTGGGAAATGGCTCGTGGCAGCTCCTTTGTTTCTCGAGGGGTCTCCCTGCCATGCTCTGAGATGAGCAAATCCTTCTTCCTCTCATGTGCTCCCCCGACCCCACCACCATTTTTCAAACTGCTTGCTCCACGCTCTATCTGCTCAGGCTGTTTGTTGTGCTGCCTCTTTAAAGGTGGGGACTCTGCTTCCTAAGTCCTCCAGACTCTACCAGAGCTGAGCCTACCGATTTTTAAAATTCCGGGCTTTAAGTCCCACTGGTTTTAAGAACTCATGCTATTCAGCACCTGTCACCTTGAAGGAAAAAATGTGACAGAGACGCATCCTTCCATTCCTGAGCTTCCGTATGGGAGTCTGTTTTCTGCCCTTCTTCAAGCCTCACCAGTCCCCCCACTCCCGTCATGGATGGCCACATTCCCTTTTGCTCCCAGACCACAGTCTTTGCTCTTCTTACCCTTTCTGACGTGGCCACTTCCTGGCCTTTAGTTGTGGAGTTCGTTCTGCCATCTTTGGGTCCTTTCCTGAGTTATTCACGTTGATGTGGGTGTTACCCAGTTGTGTCGGAGGGATGAGGTGAGCTTCAGGTCCTCCAGTGCCATCTTGTCAGCTGACCGGAAATAATTGTTGATAGGTAAGTAGGTACTGTTGCCATTCTGTTCATTGTTTTCTGGTTGCTTTGTAGACCTTTTGTTTCTTATTCGGCTCTCCTTTTTTGTGTGTTTTTATATCTTTTGGTATTAGTATGCTTTGGCTTGTATATCAGTGTGTAATTCAGTTTTTCCTTATGGTTACTGTGAAGCTTATATAAAATATTTTAAACTTTTAACACTTCATCTTAACTGATGGTGACTTACCGTCCGCGCTTACAGGCTTCCTTTGACAGAGATGGTTCTTTACCAGCCAGCTCCGTTTGGGTTTCTGGTACAGGCTTCCTTTGACAGAGATGGTTCTTTACCAGCTCCGTTTGGGTTTCGGGTGTGTTTGGTGATAATGTCTTTGGCAGTTGGCAGTTGTGGGGCCTGCTAATATGATCTTTTGTGGTTGAGGCAGCTTTGAGGCTGGGGATGGGGGCGTGTGCCCTTGCTGAGAACAATTAGATAGGACTTGGTTACCTCCCCACCTGAGGCATCTGTGGGATGGGCTTTGTTGATGCCTCAAGTCTCTGGTAAGGCCTCCTCCATGGTCTGGACTTGGAGCTGCATTCAGTAATAGGTGGGGCTGTGAATTAGCTTGTCTGCTCTGGCAGAGAGCAAAGAAGGGCTATTTAGCTCATTGTTTGGGGCCTGGATCAGGCGTGAGTGTGCTCTGAATTTGCTGGTCAGGTAAGCCCACCAGGTTTGCTCGGCAGGTGGGGAAAGGCATGTGCTGCATTGTGTGTGTGAGTGTCACCTCTGTAGGACTGTTGAATGGGCCCCCACAGCTTCCTGTGTGGCCCAGGTAGTGTCTGTGGTTAGATAGGCTAAAGCTGTATTCAGCCCTGAGCAGGGCTCTGAATTAGATTCACAGCAGGCACAGCAGGAGAAATAGCTCTAAAACCAGTAAAGCTCTTTGATTTTTGTCTTCATTCAAGCTGACTTGTATGTTTCCTGACGGCCACGTAGCTTCCCACCAGCCCTTCTGTTCTGATGGGACTGGAAGGCACTTCCTACTGCATGGGGCTTTGAGTCAGGACCTTGCCTGGGCATGGGCCAGCCTGGCGCTAGGGCCAGCAGAATTCCTCCTTTGAGGATGAGAATCAGGCAGGTCTATACCCAGCCTAGTTCCCTTGCATCGTGTGCAGCCAGTTTGTTCTGCAGCTGAGTGTAGCTGCTTTTTGGAGTCACTACGTGGGCACTGTGTGTGCTGGCTGTTGCAAGCCCTTCCTCCCGCTTCTCTGTCATAGTCAATATTCCCAATGACTGGGCCCCACAGATTGTTCAGCAACCCCTGTGGTGTGAGATCAGAGTAGGGGCTCCCACCAATGACCCACGGTATGGGGGAGATGGATTGACCCCTCTGGGGTTTTTTTTTTTCCCCCTGGAGAGACCAGTGGCCTGGGAAACCTCTCCTCTTAGTGCTGTGCTGACTGGGGGAGGGGCGGTGCCATCCGTGTGCAGCTACTTCTCTTATATGCAGTCTGTCTTGGTCTCTGAAGCGCAGTGGGGTGCTTCCACCTCACCCCACGTTCTAGGATTCCTTCCATGATTTCTTGTTCTTGAATAGTGGTTGTTCTTGGGAGAGGAAGTGAAGTCAGGCCCGACCTGTCGCCATCTTGGTGACATCCGGCTCCCACTCTCGGGGATCGTTAGCGCGTCTTAGCAGACTGCCTGAAGGGGAGACTACAGGTGTTGTCGAGTTCTCTGAAGGTGCGTATACTATTGTCTAGATTTTGTGAGACTGTTAATGGAAAACAGTTTCTAAGTTTGAACATCCTGATTTTTAAGTTTGAATATCATTTTCATTTCAACTATTTGGTATTCTGAGGTATACCAGTTTCTGAGTCCAAAGGTTCTAATTTCTATTTACCGTGATAGGATTATTTAGCAAAATATGCCAAGTGGACGAGTTAGTCTTTTTTTTTTGAAGCTCTCATAGAAGCATGAAAATGAATATGATTTTAAAACACTTTAATATATGTAAAACATTTTCTGCATACAGTATTCTTCCTTCATTATGGCTACCTTTGAAGAGAATCAGCACGTGGCACACTGCTTTCGTACTCAGCACACATCTCATATACATGCTTTGTATTCATCAAGAAAAGTTTTAATCTTCATTTAAAGAATGCAGTTTTTGTTTGGCAAAATGTGGTAGGAATCGTTGAGACTATCAACTTAAGTAATGCTAGCAGCTGCACTACACTTTTCAAATAGAGGGTGAAGTTGTAGGTTAATTGTGCTGTGCTGTTGTTCTGTTTTCCTAACACGATAGTAAATTGTACTGGTAATTCTCCATTAGTACGTTATAGCTGGCTTCCATAAAGACAGAGAAAGTGGAAACCAGCAGAAATATAAAATGAAAGCCAGGTCATGTTAAAGTTGTATTAGAACTTCAGTGTCCAAGGAAAATATGCATAAAAATCATGATCATCCTTGAGAAATCTATTAAAAAGAGTATTTTTTTAAGATTTTATTTATTTATTTGACAGAGAGATCACAAGTAGGCAGAGAGGCAGGCAGGGAGAGAGGAGGAAGCAGGCTCCCCGCTGAGCAGAGAGCCCGATGTGGGGCTTGATCCCAGGACCCTGGGATCATGACCTGAGCCAAAGGTGGACACTTCACTGACTGAGCCACCCAGGCGCCCCAAAACATGAGTATTTTTTGCCAGTTAAATCATGTATTATATCATAGCCACAGGAAAAAACTGACAGTATAAAATTGACAAGTCAGAGTACACAGGAAATTTAAATCTGATTTTCTCTTTCTCTTGAAAATTTCATTTGAGAGGAGAATTTATTTAATCAGACAGTTGTAGGATGTTGTTTATAAGGTGATGCTATCAACCTTTCCTTAGAAAACCCAATATTGATAATAATAATGCTTCTCGATTTTAACATTTTGCATATGTTTGGGAATATTCATTTTTTCTTTTAATATTTTATTATTTGACAGAGAGAGATCACAAGTAGGCAGAGAAGCAGGCAGATAGGGAGGGGGAAGCAGGCTCCCTGCTGAGCAGAGAGCCCAATGCGGGGCTCGATCCCAGAACCCTGGGATCATGAACTGAGCTGAAGGCAGAGGCAAAGCATGTAGCCTATATGTAGCAATTACTACTGAGACTTCGAGAATAAATTACCAATTTCCTGTAATTAGACTATCAACTATGGGTGGGTTTTAAAGTAGAGGTTTATCAGAACTACTGTTTTGCAACAAAACATTTTATAGAATAGTGAAGGTGTAGTAATTGAAGTGTCTTTCTAAGGTAGTTTCTGACACATGAAATCTTTATCGTAACTCCCAATACTCAGATGTACCATTTCTTTAAACTGTGCTAAGTCTGCTGCCATGAGGGTTAAGAATCCTGGCTTCAGAGTTTGAAGAGGGTGGAAATATCTGGTTCTTCTTTTAACAATGTCGTGTTCAGCAACCCACACGACCTCATCGTTCTGTTTCTGGAGTTGTGAATTGTGTGACATGGAAGGTTCCTTTGGCTCTGAAATTCCAGTAGTGTTTGAGTCTGCAATGTACCACTGACTTTCAGAGTCTGTCATTAGAATGAAATGTTGACATTTTGGACAGTGATTTCCAGCCAAAGTTACTAGAATGGGAGATGCTTTTCCTCACATCCTAATCTCCTTCTGCCAGATTTTACTTTTTTTCCCCATGCCTTCCTCCTTAAAAAAATGAAGTTGAAAATATTTGTAAAGGACATACCGTGCATTTTTCTTTTGTGTATTTTTGTATTCTCCAGTGAAGAGGGTCTTGAAGTCATACAGTGGCAGTTCTGGGACTTGTTGCCTTTCGTGTAATGCCATCCTGGGGGCTGATGGGCAGTGGGTGTCCCGTGTTGCTTCAGAGTTGTTGGCTTCTTTGAACCAGCTTTCACTTCTGCCCTGGGGCATGTTTATTTTGGGCACTTTGAGATAGACCATTTTCATCTTGGTGACTAGGATTGCTGGAGGAAAAAAGCAACTCGAAGGGATTTAGTGGAAGGTGAGAACATCACCTGGAGCAAGTGTGTTTATGGAGAGAAGAATGGAGGCTGAGAGGGGCTCCTAGCCAGAAGGGGAGTTGACAGAGTGGGTTATCAGAACTTGGGGAAACCGAGGCCTAGAGGGTCTGCCATGTGGCCCTTCACCTAGATTCATTGCTATGGGGGCCACTGTTGCAGCCTGATAGGGATCCTGTCACTCAGGTGTCCTGGGTCAGGGCAACAGCCACTGGTCTGTAGGTGTAGATGCTTAGACTTACCCAGGATCCTGTGCGGTTCTGGCACACTGTTTATGCTTTCTTCCTCGTCCTCAGTTTTCCAGAAACCGTATCAGGATGCAAATGAGTGATTTAATAGGAATGACCTTGAATCTTCTTTAATTTATATATTTAAAAAAATCATTCGCAAATTTGATTATCATCATCAGTGCAATTATTTGTGACCTATTTCTTAGCCTTCCAGAGCTTAAAACATAAATGGGCTCTGACTTTAACTTCTAGTGTTTGTGAGTTTTGAAAATCTCTTTTCCTCCTTGCTTTTGAAAAACGTCATTAGCGCTGTAGATCTTGATAGGATTACAATTGCATTAATTATAGTAGCAACTGTAATTAACTTCTGTCTAGCTCTTTGTAGCTCACCCTTTCCGTATACATTAATTCATTTGTACTCCACAGGAACCCTGGTATTACTGATTACACAGCGAGGCAGCAGTGTGTTATAATTTGAAACCTAGTTCTCTAATCTCGTGTTCTTTACTTTCTGTTAAGCTGCTTACCTTGACTGGAGGGGAGTGAGAAAGTGAGGCCTGTTCATCCTTTCCTTATGCCTGTTGTGGAATGCCACTGCTCCCCCATTTCTCGTTCCCTTTCGTATCCCAGCTTACACATGTCCTTCCTTCCCATTTCTTGTTTTCCTCTGTGATCGGTTTTTCCCCCCCACTCCTCCCTTAGTTTTACTAGCCAAAGTAATTTTTTGTAAGGAGTCAGTAAAGATTTGTTTCATTTATTTTTTTAAATCTTTTTATTTATTTATTTGACACAGAGAGAGAGAGATCACAAGTAGGCAGAGCAGCAGGCAGGGAGAGAGAGGGGGAAGCAGGCTCCCCGCTGAGCAGAGAACCCGATGCGGGGCTCCATCCCAGGACCCTGAGATCATGACCTGAGCCGAAGGCAGAGGCTTAACCCACTGAGCCACCCAGGTGCCCCCAAGATTTGTTTCATTTTAAAAAAAAATTTTAACTAGAATATTTGAGTCTTACTCCACTGTAAAGGTACTTAATTTAGGAAATGAGAGAATGAAAGTATACCTTAACAGTAAGCAACCAATACAAAGACAGTTTAACCAATAAAAAGCTAATGAAAGGTTTTACAGAGAAAATTCTCTTGGGTGTGTGTATTAGGGATACTTTTTGAAGGTTTTTATTTGAAGTACACTTTATAGTTTTTTACTCTTAAATGGATGGGTCAGGATAATCCATATTTTTTACCGTTATGGACTGTGTTTTCTATCTCAGCTTTGTATTTAGGCTAGATAAATAATGAAGCTGTAAGGAGAAGGATTTTGAACTTTCAGTCTTTAGGATCTCGTCATGAACATTAATTGTAATTTCTCAAAATTAAGTTTTAAAAATAACGTTGGATCGCTCTTTGGATTAGATTTAAGAATGCATCTGAAGCCCACATAATTTCTCCTTCATAAACCATATTTAGAAATACTGTCATCTTTGAAGGTGTGGTTTTCACAGTGGGATTCTTTCATGCTAAGTCTTAATAAATCTTTGCAGTAAAATCTGGTTTTTGCGATAGGCTCTTAACTAGATTGGTTTTAAAAAGTGGAAAATGAGCAACAAGCAGGCATTCTAGCAACGAATTCTGCTTGCTGTGTTAGTAGTATTGTGTCCAGAGGTACTATGAAATACGTCTTATCGTATATTTAAATTGTATCCTGCTTGCCCAGCAAGGTCAGCTCTCTGAGAAGCCTCCCCTGATCTTTCCTGGGAGAGTTGACCCCACTCTCATGGTGCCCCGCCGTTCCTAGAAACACTTGTCAGCCCATCTCTGTCGCTTCATTCCAGTTGTTTTTGCAAATCTGTCTTCCTTGAGACCTTGCATGGCTTTCGGACAGAAGTCAATGGTGGCGGTGCTAAGGACAGTGTAGGGTCGGGGGTTTTTGTTTTGTTTTGGTTTTTTTGCATGTGGGGAAGGTATATTTTGGAAGTCTTTATGTTGTGTTTCAATATTGATAAAATAATATTTCATACATCATTTTTTAAAAAGATTTTATTCATTTATTTGACAGAGAGAGATCACAAGTAGGCAGAGAGGCAGAGAGAGAGGAGGAAGCAGGCTCCCCGCTGAGCAGAGAGCCCGATGCGGGGCTCGATCCCAGGACCCTGAGACCATGACCTAAGCTGAAGGCAGAGGCTTTAACCCACTGGGCCACCCAGGCGCCCCGCATACATCATTTTTAAAGCTTGTCTTTAATACGCGGAGCTTTTGTTTCTGTTATGCATGTGCATTACCGTATTATGCTATGCTATAAAATGTGCATCTTTGTTTTCCTTACATTTCTGTGCTTAGCCCATTGTCGTCATTTTATAGAAAGGCAGTGAGAACACCTCTCCCAAGGGGCTGAGGACTAAGAGTGTGAATTTAAAGCCAGCAAGTACGCCCCAGGTGCCCCGTTTCGTACCTCCTCCCGTATCGATTGCCGTGAGACAGCCACAGTAGAAGTGTGTTCAGCTCGTGATGGGAGAGGAAGCGAAGTGCAGACCAGGTCTGTTTCGAGGTCCGTAGTCGGGACACCTCTCCAACTTCCTTCCCTTCCTGTCTCTCCTCTGTCACACTTCACACGGGCTTGAGTTGAATAACAAGAGGAGGAAACTTGAAATTTTCATTCGTGATTGAAAGTGGGAATTTGAACTTCAGTTTTTAAAAGTTCAGTTTGTGAAAGTTCACGAGGAGCTTGTACCTTACAGATTCCATGTGTCTGTGTTTCACTGTTCTCGTGTCCCAGCGGCCTGGATGCCCTGTAGTGAACGGTCTTTTATTTCTGCTTTTGTCACCTGGTGCAGCATTTTCAGAACGTAGGTTTGAGCACGGGCAATCATTAAGTTATGTGTCGTGACCGTGGATCGCTCTGCATACCAAACTGAAGCAGGCATCGCGTTACTGCTGTAAACACTAAAGCCTCGGAGCTGTTTGGCAAATTTATAGTTCAGAAGAGCCGACTATAGCCAGCCAGCCAGTGAACTAAGGAGTTCTTTTACGGGTCCTGCTAACGCGGAGTTACTGACATGAGACTGCCATCAACCCTTGCGTGTTTTGATGTACACTTAATTTACATTTGGAAAAATAAATCGGTACCACACAAACCTCCCACTGTCATAAAAGGTACAACCGCTTGTAAAAGATGTCATTAAAACACAACATTCAGCGCTTATGATAACTTGCCCCCGGAAGGTGTCTCCTTTAGGGTAAGAAGACATTTTGCTTACGTGGATTATTTGTGACGTGTGTCTGTCGTTTCATGTGGTGACCTAAAACTGATTGTCATCATCAGTTGTGCCAACAGTGCTCTGCAAAGCGAAGGAAATATTGTCTTAAAATCTTCCATAGTTTTGGATCATACATAAATTTCACATCCTTTTAATTACAGTGTAGGTACCCTTTGTGTGCAGCAAGAGTTTTTACATTAAATGATCCTCAAACTGGCAGGGATTTAAACTTTGTCTTATGACCTGATTTTAGCTTCCTCTCCAACCCAGCTGCCTGTCGGGTAAGGTGTCGACTTCCCTTAACGCTATGTTCACCCCTGGAGATGCACGTGCACCGTAGTCCGCCTCTCTGCACTTACACTTGGATTCACGCTTCTAATTCTGTCTCTTTGGGCAGCTGAGTCTGACTGTTCTTTCCTTCTTTTATTATCTTTTCCTAGGTGTCCCTGTTCCGGTTCACATTTAAAGTCTTCATACCTGCTTGAAATCTTAAAAGCTGAAATTGGGGCTTGATTTGGAAGGATTTTGTGTGTTTGAGTCCATTCTGGCCCTTCCTGTAAAGGTGTCCCAGCTTCGCCTCGTGGCAAGTTACTCCCACTAAATCCAAGTTTTACTTCGCTTTCTCCTTTTAAGATGAAATTATTACCAGGGAAGGTCACACTTGAGTATGACTGTCAGAGAATTCTTGCTTGCTTGAGAGGTGCCTGCCTCTGAGGAATGACACTGGATTGAGCAGAGACACATCGTTGGCCACAATTTTGTCTTCATTAATTAAGCAGTTAAAAGTGCCTGTGGAGGATATGTCATGTAATAATTCCAAACATTTTGCAGAGGGACAGATGAAATTGAGCATTCCTGGGGCACCTGGGTGGCTCAGTCAGTTAAGTGTCTGCCCTCAGCTCAGGTGATGGGATTGAGTCCCACATCCGGCTCCCTGCTCAGCACGGCATCTGCTTCTCTCTTGCCCTCTGCCTCTCCCCTTGCTCATGCTCTCTCTCTCTTTCTCTCCCATGAATAAATCTTAAAAAAATAAATAAATTGAGCATTCCTTTCCTTTTAAAATTTTATTTATTTATTTTTTTAAAGATTTTATTTATTTATTTATTTGACAGAGATCACAAGTAGGCAGAGAGGCAGGCAGAGAGAGAGGAGGAAGCAGGCTCCCTGCTGAGCAGAGAGCCCGATGCGGGGCTCGATCCCAGAATCCTGAGATCATGACCTGAGCTGAAGGCAGAGGCTTAACCCACTGAGCCACCCAGGCGCCCCTCCTTTCCTTTTTTTAAAAAAATATTTATTTACTTATTTGACAGAGAGAGACACAGTGAGAGAGGGAACACAAGCAGGGGGAGAGGGAGAAGCAGGCCTCCCGCCAAGCAGGAAGCCTGACTCGGGGCTGGATCCTAGGACCCCAGGATCATAACCTGAGCCGAAAGCAGATGCTTAATGACTGAGCCACCCAGGCGCCCCTTGAGCATTCCTTTCTAATATTCTTTTTTTTTTTTTTTTTAAGATTTTATTTATTTATTTGACAGAGAGATCACAAGTAGGCAGAAGACAGGCAGAGAGAGAGGGGGAAGCAGACTCCCTGCTGAGCAGAGTGCCCGATGCAGGGCTCGATCCCAGGACCCTGAGATCATGACCTGAGCTGAAGGCAGAGGCTTAACCCACTGAGCCACCCAGGTGCCCCCCTTTCAAATATTCTTAAGTAATATTCAAATTGATGTGACTGCATTTATTTTAGTGAGAATGGGTGTCTGCAGTACATTTATCCTTTGTTCTTTTGGCTCGATTTTTCTGCCAATCTCCTACCTTCTGCCCCTTGCATTTTGTTGGGTTGCTTCATGAGGAAGTTTTCCAGTAGCCAGACCCAGAGCTTGGGGTTCATACAGGTCCATTGAATGCGTTGCTGATAGGACTGAGTTTGTGTGCAGTGAGAGCAGTTAGTAAGATACCAAGAAAACTTGCCATGAGACCTTTCTGGTGCTGGTGGAAGGTGGGTGGCCACATGTTAAGGAAACAATGGCCTTTGAAAATCGGTGGGTTGCATAATTATTGAAGCAAAGTCTGGCCATTTTAAAGAGCCTTTAGAAGAACAGGGAAAATTAAAGAGGGGAAATAAACGACAGCCGTACAAGTTACCCGCTCACTGATACTTCTGTGATGGGTAATGATATCCCAAAGCTAATTTGTACAACCCACTTTAGCTGTGAGAGCCAAAGGAGGGAAGATTGGTTTGCGAGTCGAAACAATTTAATTAATAAATATGTATTTTGTAGGTAATCCTGTTTCTATCACTCAATTAACATATGTGCTCATATTCTGGAGGTTGATTCTTTTCTGTTTGTGAATGACCATTGTAATTGCCTTCCTGACATGTTGACAGACTGTCTTTCTAGTAGACATGGGTGGAATGTTACCCCTCGATTTCCATAATGTTCTCAACGTTTAGCACTGTGGAATTTGGGAAAGATATTTTGCTTTCGACCCAGCATTGAATATTGATTCAACTAATAGAGCTATTATTGTACAAAACAGACCCTTTTTTTCCCACATAGATTTTTTTCCTTATTATGAATTTACAAATATGCATATAATGATGGATTATGTTTAAAAATTAGCTTCTGGCTCAAAATTTTGCAATACATAATAATTTTAGCTCATAAAATTGTTTAGTAACATTCTTTAGTGGACTGGATCAAATGTAAAAACCAGCACAGAATCAAGGTTTTGTAGCTGATTGAAAAATAACTGCTGAAAGCCTCAGGCTGAAAATTAAATTTGGTTTTAACAGGGGTGAATTTTTGTGACATTGCTGAGTAACGACTTAGGGAGATGTTTATTAAAGATGGTTAATAAACCCACTGAGACACATCTGACCATTATTTATGGGAGATGAAATGTAAATTAACATTTAGAATGGAAAAGACAAAAGATTTCAGAAATACTGCGTTTGAGTGTGTCCCATTCTGCATACTAAGGCAATCTGCTTTTTTTTTTTTTTAATCTTTGTGTTAAAATTGCGTATCTCTGTTTTAATTACTTTACATCTTTATCACCATCTCCTTGGTGGTCTCCTGTTATTATCAGTTGATCTGGTCACACTGAGCATCATTCTTTCCATCTGTTCCTATTAATACTTACTCCTTTAATTTCTTCCTCTGTGTGATTGAAGTGATGTCAAAACTGGTATTTTCACTCTGTTTTTCTTTCAGTCTCTGTTGTCCTGATTCCGCCCCCCCTCCCTTTCTCTTCAATCTAGCCATGAAGGGTGATGAAATTCACAGTAGTCACAAAATAAATCAGTATTCACTGAGCTGCATGCTTTCCCCATCACGGTGCGAGGCCTCAGTGGCCAGAAGGGATCAAACAAAGAAGCAATGTGTGAGTGTGTAATTGTGCTCCTTGCTTCGTGGTCCCGTCGTAAGAATGGCATGTTCATTTGCAGCACAAATTGCTCCAGAAATTTCCTTTTTTACTTTTCACGTCTTTATTCCCTGAGCATATTTCCCTGTTCCAACGTTCTTGTTTTCTCTCCCGTTCTTCCCAAACACATCACCTCACTTTTATTTTTTAGTCTATCAAATTTCAATTTGTTTTAGATGGTTTCATTATTGATAACTGTGCATTTGCAGTATATGTTTTTAGTCTGTGGCCTCTACATTTAGGGAATTAAGTTAAAACAGCAGTCTGTTTGCACAAGGATTCTTAAATGAGTTGGTTTATAGCAAATAAAAGTTTCATTCCTCTAGTCCATTAAAAAAAAAAACTGTTCTGTGGTTGAATTTTCTTCTTTTCATCTTGGGCCAGATGTAATGAGGGACTTTTATATTATTTTCCTACTTTGTCTTCAGTGTACTATATTTTTCAATTAAAAAAAACCCAGACTATTGTTAGTTCTCCTGCTCTTTAATGAATCATTGGATTGGAAAATAACTCATTATATCATCAGGCAGAGATATGTTCCTTTATTTGCATGTAGATAGTGAAGATGAATAATTTATCTAATGTTATTAGTGCAGGCTGCATATTACTGAAATCTCAGCAGGATATAATGAAATTTGTCTCATGCTAGTGTGGAGATAGCATGCCTTTGCATAGTCATTATTGAACTTTTGGCATCTCTCAGAGAACTATTATGTTAGCATGCCGGTCTTGCTCACCTCTTCATTAACTGGACTTTTGATTGAAGAGCTGAACTTATCTTGAAGATCTGTGAAATCTGGTGTGCCAAATGCTTGCTTGACTCCAGCTATGTTTCTACAGCAAAGAAGGAATTTTCAGAATGAATGAAGGACTTAATGTTTCTTATTAAAGTGATTACTGCAAAAATGCTATGACTGATGGTTTTATTACTTCTGGTCATGAAAAGCTGTCTGTAAGACAGACATGGAAGCAATGTATGTTTCTGAAATGAAGGGTGATGAAACATGTATATAATTGTCTATTATGTATATATATAATGTATATATAATTGTACTAATTATGTATTTGAAGTTATTTTAAATAATTGCTTTGAAAAAGTTGGCTTTGATTTGCTTATTACATGATTGTGTGTGGAGGTCAACAGATCTCCTCCTGAGCAGCAGTAAAGCTGGACAGTCAGAAACAAGCAGCTCAGTTGACTTGAAGAACTGTTCATTAAAGTGGAGATTTTGATGGCAAGTAATAGGGAGGGTCTGTGGCTCTACCTTCTTGACACTGGGGGACTGTTTGGCATGAAGAGTGGACAGATGGACTAGCCACGGCTTGAACAGGAACTTCCCGAAGGTGAGGCAGTGATAGGAGGCTTGCTAAATCTCCACGGATGGTTAGTTGACTGGGGGTTGTGCTCACGCACAGCAGAGTCTGGAGTAGGCCCTAGCCACCCACGCTCACCTGCCTGTTGGAGCCTGCACGCACATCCCGGGAAGGTGGGGCGGACTAAAAAATGGCCCTAACTCTGAGTGACCTCACTGGCTCATACACAGTTCCATCAGGTGATAGAAATCTCATTGGATTGTGGTGTTTGAACAAATGTGTGACCAGTCTTTCCTCAATAAAAAACTATGCAGATACAGAGTTGACCCCTAAGAAGTCATGCTTGGTGGAGGGGGGTGGGGATGGAGAACTAAGAATGGACAAGGACTACCTTTCATTGTAGAGAGACAGATTTCATAGATTTAGTCCAGGTAAGCTAGTAAAGAAAACCTGCAACAGCCCCTGGTGGGGTGCGGTCTGAATTAAAATTTGCCACAATATATTATCTACAGTGTTCTATATTAAACGAAATATTACAGTACATGCAAAGAAAGCAAGTACACCCATATACAGGAAGAAAAACAAACCAGTCGGTATAGACTGTCTTTGACCAAAAATGTTGGAGTTAGCAAAGACTCCCAAGTACTAAGTAAAATCATGTCAAAAGCCTTTAAGGAAAGGATGATGGCAGTGACGAATACAGAATCGCAAAAAAGATGGAAAGGATAAAAAAGAACCAAGGGGAAATTGAAAAGTACAGTAAATTAAATGTTCATTCAAGGGGCTCAATTGCAGGTTTGAGATGGCAGAAGAAAATAAAATCAGTAAGTTTGAGGACAGATCAATAGAAATGATCCACTCTGAATAACAAGAAAAATCAGCAGGGACTCAAAGACCTGTGAGGCAGCATCCAGCAGACCAGTTAGTGTGTCACGGAGCCACAGGTCACGGAGCCACAGAAGGAGATACAGAAAAAGTGCTCCTCCCCCATTTTTTTTTTTTTAAAGTACTGTATGAAAACTTCCCAAACTTCGTAAAAAACAAAACAAAACAAAACAAAACATTACTTTATGGAGCCACAAAGCTACCTGAATTGCATGTAGGAAAATCATAGAGATCCAGGAAAGCACAAGAAAGAAGTAACACATTATGTACAAGGGGAACAACATTGAGATCGATAATTGATTTCTCATCAGATGCAACAGAGTCAAAGGCAGTGACCTTTGACAGTTGAACCTTGAACGACATGGTTTTTAAACTGTGTGGTCCCTTCTCCATAGATTTGTTTACAGACCAGTGATGTATGTGTATTTTCCTCGTGCTTTTCTTAACATTTTGTTTAGCTTATTTTATTGTAAGAAGCGTGTAATACATATGACATATAAAATATTTGTTAGCTGAGTATGTTATTGGTAAACAGTGTAAGCTATTAGCAGATAAGTTTTGTTATATGTGGATTTTCAACTGTATGGGGGTTGGGCCTGCTCACCTCTGCAGTGTTCAAGGATCAGCTGTATTCAGTGCTCAGAGAAAAAAAATCTGTAAACTAATAATTCTATATCCAGCAAAAGTATCTTTCACAAATTAAGCAAAATAAAGACTCTCTCAAATAAGCAAAGAATCTGTGTTGCTAGTAGATTTCCTTTACAAGAAATAGTAAAGAAAGTTCTTCAGGCAGAAAGGAAGTAGTATCAAATGATAAGTTGAGTTCTCAGGAGGGAATGATTGTTAGAAATGGTTAAATATGTGGTTAAATATTAAGTCCTTTGTAAAGATACGTTTTTTCTCTTTTTAAAACTATATCGTTGTGGGGTGCCTGGGTGGTTCAGTCAGTTAAATGTCTGACTCTTGATTTCAGCTCAGATCATGATCTCAGGGTTATGAGATCGAGTTCTGTGTTGGGCTCTGTGCTGGAGTGAAGCCTGCTTAGGATTCTCTCTGTCCCTCTGCCCCCTCCCCCGAAAAACAACAACAACAAAACTATACAGTTGTACAGAACAGTAATTATGGCCCTGTGTTTTTGGGGTTTATGCAGCTGTCTGTTAATATGTGTGACAACAATAGCACAAAGAGGGAGGAGGGAAAAGAAATGGCATTTGGATGATTGAATATCCATATGCAAAAAATGAACTTAGACCCTTATACACAAAAAGTAACAAAGTGGATCCTAGACCTAAGGCTAAGACCTAAAACAGTAAGACACTGAGACGAAAATACAGAAGAAATCTGTGCCCTTGGGCTAGGCCAGGAGTTCTTAGCTAGAATAGCAAAAGTATGAGCTAGAAAAGAAAAAATTGAGAAAGTACACTTCATTAAATTGAAAAACATTTACTTTTAAAAAGATACTATCATGAAAGTGAAACTGTAAGCTTCAGACTGTGAGAAAATATTTACAAATCACATACTTGAAGAAGGTTTTGTAAGCAGAATAAAGGATTCTTAGAACTCTATAACAAGGCAACTACTCCAGTTAAAATACTGGCCGACTCCTGGGGTAGAAATTTTTATTAGTGAGGGTTCTCCAGAGAAACAGCCAATAGGGTGTGTGGGTGGGTGGGTTTGTTGAAGAGAAATGTATGATAAGGAATTGGCTCACACTATTATGGAGATATTTTGGAGACTGAGAATTCCAAAGACTGTAGTCTGCAGGCTAACGCTCCATGAGAGCTGATGTGTAGGTCCAGCCCAAGTCCAAAGGCCCGAGAATCAGTAGAGCTGATGGTGTAAGTTTCAGTCTGCAGCTGGCTAGTAACAAGACCCAAGAAGAGCCTGTATCCCAGTCAGAATCTGAAGGCTGGCAAAGAGCAATGACCCAGCTGTGCAGTCAGACAGGAGTTGTTTCCTCTTAGCTTCCTTGTTCTGTTCAGGTCTTGGACTGATTGGATAAGGCCCACTAGTGTTGATCAGTCTCCTGATTGTCTTATCCAGAAACACCATTGCAGAAACACCCAAGATAATGTTTGGTTAAATGTCTGGGCACCCTGTGGCTAAGTCAAGTTGACGCATAAAAATTAATTCTACCAACATTTTACCACACAAGACGTGCAGATGACTAATAAACACGTGGAAAGGTGCTCAGCATCGTTAGTCATTATGGAAATGCATGTTCATCCCAACCACAATACTGGATTACTTCTCACTAGAATGGCTGTTGTCAAAAGAGTTGCAACTATAAGGACTTCGTTAACAATGTGGGGAAACTCAGTCCTCATATGTTGCTGGTAGGATATAAAATGGTACCACCACTTTGGAGAACAGTTGTTTCTTATAAAGTTAAACAGAAATTGACCACGTGACCCAGCAGTTCCATTCCTGGGAGTCTATCCAAGAGAAATGAAAACGTATGTCCCCATGAAGACTTGTATGTGAATATTCATAGAAGCAAGCATTATCTAATAGGTATTAATTGGAAACAATCCAGATATCCACCAGCTGCTCAGAAGATGAACAGAATGTAATATATTTTGGAATGGGAAAAAGGGTGGACTGTAAATAAGCTTGAGGGAATTCTTAGGGTGATGGAAATGTTCTAAAATTGGGTTGTTGTGATGATTGTACAACTGCATGTGTTAATTTAAAATCATTAAATTGGGAACGCCTGGGTGGCTCAGTTGGTTAGGCGTCTGCCTTTGGCTTAGGTTATGATCCCAGGGTCCTAGGATTGAGACTTGGGTCAGGCTCCCTGCTCAGCAGAGAGTCTGCTTCTCCCTCTCTCTTTGCTGCTCCCCCTGCTTGGGCGCCGCGTGCTCTCTCTCTCTGTCAAATAAGTCTTTTTTAAAAAAAATCATTAAATTGTATACTTGCAAGGAGTGAATCTTACAGGATATACCTCAGTAAAGTTATAAAAAAATACTACGTATATAATGAACAAAGGACAAAGTAAGCATGGAAGAAATAATAATTGGAGAATCTGAAGGGGATGGGAAGTCTTAGTACTGTTCTCCCGTATTTTCTACCACTGCAATTCAAAATTTCAAAATTATAAAATTTTTATGGCTCCTAGAAATAGTCTGTTTTTCTTTTGTAATAGTTTTTAAAAAATAAGTTTAAAGTTTTTTGTCTTAAAAAATCTGACCCTAAAGTGTCACCTTATCGCAGCTTTTTAATTTTTTATTTCTTTGATGTGCTGTTTGCTTTGAACAGATAGTCTGCTTTTGCACTTTTTTTTTTTTTTTTTTTAATTCCCCAACAGTGAGTTGGTTGGCAGGCCTGATGCTCAGGTGACCTCTTCCTGCTTCATGTACATACCTTGTTCCCGCTGGAGAGCGTGCGTACCTTATGGAATGACATTCTGAGGATGTTTCTGTTTCCGTCCTCTGTACAGTAGAAATGTGCAAATATTTTAAGCAAAGAAGTTTGACTGCAGGATGCGCACACAGCTGTTTTCCCTTTGGCGGTGTTTCTTAGGTCAATGGTACGGTGTTTCTTAGGTCAATGGTTACATCTTATGTATATTTTGTTGTTTGTTTCATAACAGAAGGTACATGAAAATATTAACTCATTTGCTGAGAGCAGTAAATTGAAGTTCTGTGGCTGATGCTGTCGTGTATTTATATGCTTTAATTGAAGGTCACTCTGTGAGGCTGCTGGGTCAGAAAAAGGACAATGGAAAGCGCCTGGGTGGGGCACGATTGGATTTGCCGAAGATCAGGAAGAATCCGCTGATAGAAATCATTTCCATCAATACTGGGTAAGTGTCTCTCAAACTTACCCATAAAATACTCAGTATACTCCGTGAATTCAGGTTTTCCCTCTGGACATGGGACAGAGTAAAGCAGTTGAACATTTTCATGGGAAAGAAAAATCAAAAAGCTCTAAATCACATGAATATAATTCCCTCTTAGATGTTCCCTGCGTACAAGTTACACGTTGATTTGCAGCAAGGTCTTAGGCCTTTGATTAATATTATTCTGACATCTTCTTGGTAACAAACTTGGATTTCATTTTCCAGCCATGCCCTTGGGTTAAAATATTTTTTAAAAAAAGTTTTGTTGTTGGAATGATTAACATACCCATCATCTTTGTTTTTTCAATAGAATTATGGTAAATAATGCCCGAGAAACTAACCATGTTTTAATTATGAACTCTCTGAAATTCATGTTTTAAAGTGTTGCCCTTGGAGTGCCTGGGTGGCTCAGTGGGTTAAAGCCTCTGCCTTCGGCTCAGGTCATGATCTCAGGGTCCTGGGATCGAGCCCCGCATCGGGCGCCCTGCTCAGCGAGGAGCCTGCTTCCCTCTCTCTCTTCTCTGCCCCTCCCCCTGCTTGTGCGCGCACTCTCTCTCTCATATAAATAAATACAATCTTTAAAAAAAAATAAAATAAAATGTTGCCCTTACGAGCTTTGAGCTAAAAATAAGCATTGTTAACTGAATATTAAGCACTCTTAATTTCATATCTAAGTCTGAAGTTCCTGACCTTACTATTGGCTCTTGGTGAGCTCGTTTGTACTTCGTTTTATTTGCATTAATGGAGTCTGTCATCGATGTTAGTGTAGTCTGGAAGTCTGATGAGGCGAAGGCCTTCTCTTCTTTAAATCATGGGAGTCCCTCCATTCATCAAATCGCCTTGCATAGGCTTAAGCTGTCCTGCCCTTTTTTTTTTTTTTTTTAAGATTTTATTTAAGAGAGAGAGAGCGCATGGGTGGGGTGAGTAGAGAGAGAGGGAGAAGGAGAGACTCTCAAGCAGACCGCACGCTGAGCACCGGGCCCAGTGTGGGGCTCAGACTCACGATCCTGGATCATGACCTGAGCTGAAGTGAAGAGTTAGACGCTTGACCAGCAGAGCCACCCAGGCAGCCCTGTCCTGCTTCTTTTTGATTGCAGCTTCCTTCCCTCCTTTTTAGTATTGTTTTCCTCTGTCCTTTGCATCCTTCATGCTGTTTCCCGTGGGGAGCCGGTGAACTTGAGTTTCTCCTTCTCCAGCATCGTTCTTCTTCTTCCTTAGCAGTGCCTCCGTTTCCTCCCGCACACTCCCAGCATCTTTTCTCTAGTTTTGTCACCTTCTGGTTAATCCTCCTTACTACTGCCAAAGATCGGGGAAGGCTGAAGAAGTCATTTGGTTTTTCCCTAAAAGCCGCCTGGGGTGACTTTCATTTGCCTTGGTGAATTTGTCTGGGACCAATGTCTGGCCTTCAGCAGTGAAGATTCAGAGACCTGCACTCATCAAGCTCAGAGGCTAGTGATTAAATCAGGGTGTAGTAATGAGAAATGTCATTACCACGTTGACTGGAGCATCTAATATATTCTTGCTTTTGAGCCCGAGCCAAATCAGAGGCATAGGCTGTTTGCTTCTCCCTCTGTCTCCATTCTCCTCCTCCTTTCAAGTTGTACCTCAGTTTTTCTTTTTAGTCCTGATTTCCTACCTAAAATCGCCGTATCCCCACATTCCCCATCTTCCATATTTGCCTTATTTTCTTCTGTAGCACTTCTCGTTATTGAAATAGATACGAGTTCATTTGTATTTTAATCGTCTCTCCTCACTGGCATCTAGTAAGCTCCAAGATGGCAGGGAATTTCGACTCTCTCGCCTACCACTGTATCCTTAGAATACGGAAGAACATACACAGCAGGGATTTAATAAATATTTACTTACTGAATGAATGAATGATTGATTTTTATAATTTGAAAGTTTAATGGGTTTATGCTAAATTCTCTTCACAGAACAGATTGCCTTGCCAGTTGGACAGTAATACTTGGAGTTTGGCTGAGCTTTCTCCTGAACAATGTCTCTAGGAGGGCAAAGTCAAGTGTTGCTGTGAATCTCTCTCTCTCTCTCTCTCTTTCCCCACGTAGGATTGATCGTCCCCTTTTCGCGAAGATACATTTCTTTACGCATGTTAATGTTTTAGGGTCTGTCAAATAGATCCGTTTGATTTCTTTAAGGTGACTTTGTCCCTCTTGTTGACCTCTGGAGTGTTGCTTTTAACTGTTGGTTTTCAAAGATGCTTTATTTTTCTAGTTTCTTCATATGTCTTCATGTGGTCGCTCCTTGCCTCACCCTCCAGGGTTCAGTCACACTGACTGGCTTGAGATTCCCAAACTCAAGATTCTCCTCTGTCTTGACTGCAGGCCCCTGTGCACGCCCTCTGGTGTCTTTGGCACGTCTTAGCTTTTCCCCATTCACCGTGTTGGTAATCCGTCCCTGTGCTCTTTTAGGGTGACTGCTTATTCCTCTCTCCATAATTGGGCTGAATACATCCCTCCTTCCACTAGGCACGTACCATATTCCCTATTTATCTTGGCTGTGGTCCTGTAAGACTGCATAATTTCTATTTTAAATTGTAGGCTTCTTGGGCTCTGAAAGTACTTCAGGTATCATTATATTATTATCTCTGAGTTCAGTGTCTGGTACAAAGTTGAGTATGCACTCAATAATTTGTTTTATTTATTTATACATGTTTTATTTTAAGGCCATCACTGTTTTTTGTTGCCATAATAAATGTTGGGAAATTTGCTTTAGGTAGTCATTTTAAATGGCATTACGTGAAACATTATGAGGTATTTTATTTGGGTTTCCCTTCTTTTGGATTTAGTGTTTCTTAAAATGAGGCTACACTATAAACTCTTAATTTTTTAAATTAAAAAAAATTTTTTTTTAGAGAGAGAGGGCATGCACACCCATGAGCATGAGCATGGGGGTTGGGGCAGCAGGAGAGGGAGAGAGACCGTCCTCAAGCAGACTCCCTGCTGAGTGTAGAGCCTGACGCGGGGCTGGATCTCAAAACCCTGAGATCATGACCTGAGCCAAAACCAAGTGTTGGACACTTAACTGAATGAACTACCCAGTCGCCCCTACACTGTAAACCTTTTAAAGCTCACTGGATATTTGCCATCACTCTCTCATATTACCATATAGAACTGCCCCTTAGTAAGTAAATTAGCAAAAATGCCTTTGATGTTAAGAGAATTTAGTCCATACTCTCTATCTCTGGATGAGATCTGAGCTTCTAACCCTCCCTGACTACTAATCACTTCCCTGAATCAGCTGTGGCCTTATCGTTTGCTCCCAGGTGAGAGCATCCCCGTGAGCATTTGTCACGGTATCACTCCTAACATCTTAGCTTGGATTTTATTTCTTACCTCTGGTGCAGCTCATTGCTTTTTCTTTTTTTTAAACTTACATTCAGATGTTTTGAAAGAGGCATATCCATAAGTATTACTTTCAAGAGAAAATAATCCTTTCCATCAAAATCTTGACAAAGTTTTATTGCTTTCAAATTAAAAATGGGCATCTTAAATTTCACATAAATTTGTCCATTCTCCATTTGGGAAAAGGCTCACATTTGCAGCAAGTTTTACTGTGTATGTTAGTAAATTGTTGAAGTTACTATTAGAGTCTACAAAGTTGTGCTTTGTTACATTTCTAAAGGAGCATAAGGAGCTCATTAATGCTTTAGCAGTGAAAAAGTTAAATATTTCAGGTCATGCTGGGTTCTGAAGGAGCAGAGAGAATTGCATATTTGATCACAGTGTCTATAATGAGGGTGCCTTTTCTTTTTTCAACAACATTTATCTTTTCTCCTAAACCCTCTCTCTGGCATTCGGTTACCCGTCTCTGTTTATAGCTGCTGTGTTGAATATATACATTTTGGTCCGCTCGAGTCACTGCTGCAGTGTCCATCGCTCTTCTTGTTTTCTGAGGCGAGCTTTCCGAGGTTAGCTGCCAGTTGCCTAGTACAGCTCCTGTTTCTAGACTGTCTCTCGTGCGGTAGAGACGCCCTGCAGAGGAAGCGTGGCGAGGCACGTGTCTGTCTGGTGTGGTGAGAAGCCAGGCATGTGACCGTGACTCTGACAAACAGGTGAGAAGAAAGTTAATGGTGATTGCTAATGCGAACTGAGTGCCTGCTGTGTGCCAGACACGAGTCTTCGAAATGCATATTCTTTCCTGTATTTAATCCCCACAACAGCCTCATGAGATTGTTTTTCAGTAGATGACGAAAGTAAAGTGCAGAGAGGTTAAGGGACTTCACTTTGTCACGTACCTGGTAAGCGGCTAAGACCGAGACTTACCTGTTACATCCGTCCAATACTTTTCCGGGTGCAGAGGAGCAGGGAAGCCTCTCCAGTGTGGCTGGCAGAGAGGGCGCTCGTGGGAGCCGAAAGATCTTTGCATTACAGAGACTTTTGAATCGGGCCCTGCAAGACAGGTAGAATTGTGATGATTCTGGATGGAGGTATAGTCAGTTTCAAATGACCACTAGCTGGGTGACTTGAAACTTCACCGATTTATTATGTTACCATTCCGGAAGTCAGAAGTCTAACACAGGTCGTGCCATGCTCACATCATGGTGTGGGCAGGGCTGTGTGCTGTAAGCTGTTGGGGAGAATCGGTTTACTTCCTTCTTCAGCCTCGAAAGGGCACCCACATTCCTTGCGTATGGTCCCCTCTTCCATCTTCAAAGCCTGCAGTATTGTATTTCTCCTCTGACTCTCTCTCCCTCTCCCCCTTTTAAGTGATTACACTGGAGCTACCTGGATAATCCAGGATACTCTCTATATTTTAATGTCAGCTTTAACTCCCACTTGGCATGCATAGTTCCAGGGAGTAGGATAGGTATGATGCGAAAATGGTAGGTAAAGAAAAGAATGAGCAAAGGTGTATGAGTGGACCATGGGAGTTGTTTGTGAAGAAGGTAATTTTCTCTAGGCAGTCTGATGTTTCCAACGCAAGGAAAAGTGGGATAAATCATCTTTTGTGTGAAGAGTGTAATTGCCCCAGGGTGAGAAATTACACTTAATTCAGGTAGTAAAGGATAAGGAGAGCCACTGAAGTCTGGAGCAGAGGTAAGAAATAATCGTAGCTGGGCAGTAGGAAGATGTCTCAGGTACCAGCCTATAATGTGGGTTGGTGTTGGAAGACAGGTATGGGGAGCTCACTTAGTGACCATTACAGTGAGCCCGCCAGGGAGGCCCGAGGGCCCGAGTGTAGTTCCGGGAATGAATAGTAAGGATGGCAGAACTGTGTCATGGTTAAGAAAATGGGTTTTGGCATACCCCAGTGGAATTACTTGTAACCATTGATTTGGGAGTTCCGAAGAATGGTGGGGGATGGAAACACAAGGCCACAGAGAAGAGGTGTGAGTGGGTAAGTCGCTGAAGGTTGAGTGCTCGATGCCCATGCATAGGAAATGGGAGGAGCCATCTATGAACTAGAAGTAGCTGGAGACGAAGGTGTGTGAATAGGGAGCGTCATCCCATCACTTGCTTTCGAGCCCTTCAGGGGAAATCGTGTTGAGATAGCTGAACCGTTTCAGGAGAGTGGGTAAATTAAAAACCAGATTCACAATTAGTAAGTTTTGCTCCAGGAAGATTACTCTTTTGAAGAGTTTAAAGGCAGAGAAGCGGACTCTAAAGAATGGAAAGATGCTTCCGTCTGGGCCTGTTTAGAGGCAGGGGGTGAGGAGTAGAAACATATTGACAGCAGGAACTGTTTCAGTAGGATCGTGTATACAGATGGAAGGGTAAGTCTTGGCAAGGATGAAGGACACTCTTTTTTTTTTTTTTTTTTTTTTTAAAGTGCTGACCAAGGTATGTAGCATGTTCAGCAAACTTTTTTTTCTTTTTAGATTTTTATTTATTTGACAGACAGAAATCACAAGTAGGCAGAGAGGCAAGCAGAGAGAGAGGAGGAAGCAGGCTCCTTGCTGAGCAGAGAGCCTGATGCGGGGCTCGATCCCAGGACCCTGGGATCATGACCTGAGCCTAAGGCAGAGGCTTTAACCCACTGAGCCACCCGCGCCCCGATGAAGGACACTCTTGTGCCTCCTTAGGCAGAGGAGTAAAGGACATGAGTAAGCTCAAATGTAGGACTGAGTTCTTTTTCTTAAAGATCTAAAAAAATGGATTGTACAGAAAGTGGTCCTGTTCTTTTGTGCTATCAGGTGAAATAGAGGGTAGTGTTTCTGTGTTTTGTTCCTTTATGTTTTGTTGGTATACTGTGATCTTTTGATGGCCCTGACTCGAGCTAGGATGAGCCTTTCATGGGAATACCAGCCTCCCTCCCCTGGATTCGTCAGCACTCTTCTCCCCTCTCCTCCTCCCGTTGGTGTTGGTGTGTTCAGTTGTTATTCCACGCCATGTATTTTCTGTAAACTGGAAGTGACATCACATGTTAGAATTGAATTAAATATCCAGCCAGAAACAAGCTAGTTTCTGAGGTAAAGATAAAAATTTGAAGATTTATGCCAAAGGGCTTCATTTTTCTCATTAAATTGGTAGAATGGGGTTATAGTTCTGAAGTAGAGTTTATGTGGGTGTTTATGTAGATTTAAAAAAAAGGATCCATCGAACACTGTGGTCCATATAATAAGGAGTCATCTTGTGCATAGACAGAAGAAGTGTGCTGAGGTTGGAAAGCTCAGGTTTTATTAGGGGCCCATGTGTGTGATTGCCTTGTTTTTTTCTAGGAGTGGAGACGGAAGGTCCTAGGTATTGTAGAGACAAAAAGTCAAAAGTTGGAAAGTAGACCATAAAGAAAATCTGTGCCTCGTTTTTGCCTTCTCTGTCACTATTAAAGTCATCAGTTTTGATGATCTCTTGGCAATTTTTGCTCTTCCAAAGCCCAGAGTTGGATGTTGCTTAGCCGTTCTGATAGAAGTTGTATCGCTTTTTAGGTCCTACTATCAGATTATCCCTAGTTTGAAGGGATAACACTCCCCTAGGCTGAGCAAATCTAAGAAAATACTGTCTGACCCTGTAATATTTTACTAATACTTTCTCTTTTAAGATTTATCTAATTTTTCTTGTTACTTGCCATCTGTCAGACATAAAATGATGGTATATGGTAATCTTCACGGGGGATCTAATATTCTTTGAGATTACGTACTTGAATTAATTGTCATTTTTTAAAGTATCTGTTACTTTTTTCCACCTGTAGCATCATGTCTTTGTGGGAAAAAAATGCTGACTTGGGTGTTTTCACTTTCTTTCTCTATCCCAGTGCTGGATTCATAGGTGCTTTGTAAACATTTGAATGAATGGATGAGTGAATTTGAATGAATGAAGGAACGATAATTTATTTTATATAAGTGGAGTTGTTTTTAGAGAAATATAATCACAACTAATAACATTTTGTTACCTTTCTGGTTCTAATGATTACAACATGAAATCGTTATTAACTAGACATAATCACATTTGAAAATACAATTATTATGTGCTTATAGATTACCAGGTATTGTGTTAGGTATTACGATATATGCAAAGGTAACTACATGGAATGAACCAATCCGAAACACGCAGCTCTAAACACAGACTTAATTGCAGCTCCTGGGTGGGGAGGGTTTGGGTCTCTTTCGATTCTGTATTCTAGGGAATGCTTTTAGGTCGCAGTATGACTGTCTTTCTAGGGGTGAAGGGTGCACAGCAGGGACCCGCAGACCTTGAATTGGAGAGCTGTGAGACACTCAGGCACTTCCTCACTGCCCCTCCATGAGCTGCAGCGGCGGCCACACAGTAAAACGGTTTCCATGGCCTTTAACCTCCAACAGGACTACTGCCATCGTCAGTACATGTGCGGGAAATAGAACCTCAAATTCCATCTTTTTTTCTTACTCTTAAGTTAGAGCTTTCAGAAGATTACATTGTACAAAGAAACATTTTTAGAGGATTTTAATTAGAAGCATGCTAAAAAGCTCTTAATTAAGGTTCTAAAGAAAGCGCATTACAAGGTTGAATATATGTGGGATCACACTCACACTAGGGTGAATCCTTTTCATATTGTGTGAGGACAAGGTTTGGAAAATCTTATAATGTCTTCAAAATGACTGCATATTTTAGTATAGTCAGTAACGATTTGAGTTTTTATATCTTAGCATTGTGTGAAGAGATTAAGTTTATTTTATTTTATTTTATTTTTTTTTTAGTTCATGCTAGACTGTTGTTCCGATGTCCTGATGATATAAATCATGGCTTTCTTTTGAATATACTGTCTTGAGAATAGCCCCTTCAGCTTTGGTGCCATCCTTAGACACAGCTGTTAGAAGGTCATAATACCTCTCTCTAAGAGGCAGAATCCCAAGATAAAACATTTCCCAGAAAGGATTTGGCAGACTATATAGTCATTCTCTTATTTAAAAATTATGGGTCTCTATTGGCTTTTTGTATATCGGGCACTGATGACTGCAAATTAACCCAAGCCAATTTCGTTATGTACAACTAAATCTTAGGATTTTTTGTTTTGTTTTGTTTTTTGATAGAGTGTAGTCCCTACCAATGGGGATTAGTTGCTTCCTTATAACCCAGCTGCCAGGCTATAATGAAAGCAAGTCCCAGTCCAAAATCTGTAATAAGAACTTACTAAGCAAGTTGGCACAGTCCAGCTGTTCTTACAAGCCTGGTGAAGTTCTAATTCTCTCTCCTTTTGGGTGATTTAAAACACACCTTGCATGAAGGCTTCACTAGAGCCCAGTGAGCTAGTGTGGTCAGCCTCAGTCAGAATCCTCTACCAGTGTCTGGAGTGATGGTCCAGTAGGGACCAAGCCAGAAAAATATCCTTAATGTCCAATCCAGGGCGACCCAAAGTGTGGTTCATGGACCAGGGGTGGGTCAATAACTACTGATGGCAGCTCTGTGACAAGTGGAGAAATTGAGAGCAAATGCCTTAGAAACTTTAAAGATAGTTTACCATTGCTGCAGTATCTTAGAATTAATTTTCATTGTGTTTTATAAAAAATGATTTACAAGAGATTGGAAATCAAAATCCTGGCCTGTTACTATAGTTTGAGAAACACTGTAAAAAGATCCTTTACCATGTTGTGGAGAATATTTTAGCCAATCCGCTTACCTTGAGTGCCACTGATTTCACTAATTAGATCTTGTTTCTACTACCTCTTGTGCTGGGAGTTAGCCACGTGTCCTTAGTAGCTAGGCACTACTTTCACAAGTGAAAACTTATTTCTGTCATTTATGATGCTAATTTGCAAAGCCTCTGCTGTTGACCAAAGGTAATCTCTGGAAGGTAGTCTTGCTGATTAATCACTAGAAAAGAGACACTGTTCTTTGGAGTTGTAGCTTCAAAGGTCTTGCACATTTTGGATGATGTTCTCTACATTAGATTCTTTCAGAAGTAAACTATGGAAGTCCTCACGTGGCGTATGGGACCTGAATCGAGAGGTTGTAACTGCTCTTTTAGCACGTCCCTCAGATGAGCAGAGAGCTCTTACTGTTCTCGTTCTTCTATAAACTTACGGAGGCCAAGAACCTTATCTCCTGATCACGAGCCTGGAATATGACATCGGCTGATTCCTGGAGAAGGCAGTGGAGTCCGTGGCGTATTGGAGAGAGCTCTGCATTGGGGTTGGAGTCGTAGACACTGTTGTATTCTGGCTGGGTGGCTCAGATAAATTAGATCCCTCTTGGAGCTGATCTCTTTGTTGACAGAGACACATGCTACCTATTACATGTGTCGCCTGGCACAGTATGAGTACTTTAATAAGTGTTTTCCTCTGAATTTTGATGTTGCTCTACCATTGTACCACTATTCCCTGAGACGACTCCTCCCTTTCCTTTCTCTTCATCCTTTTTTAAAAAAAGATTTTATTTATTTATTTGACAGAGAGATCACAAGTAGGCAGAGAGGCAGGCAGAGAGGGGGAGGCAGGCTCCCCGCTGAGCAGAGAGCCCGATGGCGGGGCTCGAACCCAAGACCCTGAGATCATGACCTGAGCCGAAGGCAGAGGCTTAACCCACTGAGCCACCCAGGCGCCCCTCTCTTCATCCTTTGTACTATCTAGGCAAGGACGTTTCTGGGACTGCAATTCATTCAGTCTATCATCCGCTTATCAATCGCCAACATCACTTGTTCAGTGTTAAGTGAATGACAACCTTAGAAAAAATTAATCTTAGTTTCTCCCAGAGCTCTTGGTATAGTGTCTTGCTCACAGTATTCACCTCATAAATATTTTAGTATTTTAGTGACAGCAGTGTTACTCAAATGCAGAACATTTTTTCTGGCTGAACTGGAGTATAATTCTAATTATTTCTCTTGCTCTAGACGATTGTTTTGTAGAAAAAGAGAATATGGTAATTTGGACTATGAATGAAGTGAAACTTATCTCAAACAATTAAATGTGTGAAATTGAAGTATTTATGGCAGCTTTGAACTTGTTACATTTTTACTTTTATCCAAAAACTGGTTGTCCTGAAATTTGCCGCTTTTTCGATATCTCCGATGAGATTCCCAAATACCTTATTTTCAGTTAAATACTGTTGACATGAGATTTTAAAGTCATCTTATTTTTAGTGCCTTATAAAACTGGATTTGGGAAAGATCATTCATAAGAACAGTGGATGGCACTATTGGTTCATACCTGTGAAGTAATTATCATTAAGTAGAACATTTAAATGTTGGTGTAATAAATGCCTTTGAATGAGAGGCCCAGCTAGAAATTTTAGACTATATTAGGATGGGGATTTAATCTTAAATTTTGTAAATTCTTCTTTATGTTATCACTGTTTTATTAAAATTTTGGGATGAATATATAACTGTCCTAGTAACTATATATAAAGAAATGGTTGGTTTTAAAAAAGCATTTCAAATGCTAGCATGTTGGAGGATATACCATTGTTCTAACTAAAAAGTACACCTTGCTTACTACTTTTCTAATTAAACAAAAATATGCAGTTTGAGGAAGGTATAAAAAAAACCTGAAAATTTAAAGATACTCAAATTTGGGTGAAGCATTAAGAAAACCTTGGGTTTTGGTTAATTGAGTAGAATGGCTGACACTTTCTTCAAGTTAGTTCCTGGATTGTAATGGCGAGGAGATGCATTAATTATAAATAGTTACAGATGTGTTTACAGCTTAGAAAATTTTTTTATTTTATTGCATGTGTGGACATCGTTTATGCTTGTTCATTGAGAAAACCAAAGAGCCCCCTGTCCGGACATTTATTTACTCAACAAATGTGGTGGAACATATGTTACGTGGTGAGGATGGATAGATGCGTCCATTTGGTGTTGGCGTCTGCCCTCGAGACTCCCACGGAGAGTGAAACAAGCCCATAACAATTAAAGCCTTGTCAGTGCCGCAGTGCGGGAGGAGACAGTTAGGTAAGGACCGTGGCGGCTGTTAGGGAGGACTTTCACGGAAAGTGCCTATGTAGACTGTGTCTCAAAGTTTATCTCCTCGGTGGGTTCAAAGGCAACTTCAGCAGGTGGAAAAACACACACGAACAGTGGTTTGAGTTGCCGCACATGGGGAGTGTGTGCAGGCGGTAAGCGTGGTGGTGTTCTGAGTAAGGGAAAGGGAGAAGAAAGAGAGAAAGAGAGAGAAGGAAGGAAGGGGGGAGAGGAAGGAAGAAAGGAAGGAAGGAGAAGGGAGGGAGAGGGAAGGGAGAGGTGGCTCGAGGGCATGAGATTGCTTGGGTTCTAATCTGGGCCTCCTCATTTCATCATTTGCCATGTGACATTGTGTGAATTATTCAAGCCCTCCATCAGGCTCTGTTCTCTTACTTGCACAAGGGGGATAATCATAGTGGTGCAAGAATTGCAAGATCCTCTGTTAAAATAATTAACACACTGCCTAGCCTATAGCATCCGTTCTGTGTAATTATTATTACGTTTACTACTTTTGCAACTAAACAGAAGAGAAATGTGAGACTTAGTCAGGTTGCAGTTTGCTGAGGACCACGGGGTAGTAAGTGGCAGGCTTGGGACTTGAACCCCTTCATCTGACCAGTTCTTCTTCCTGTAGACCCCGGGGTCGGCGGTGGCCGGCTCAGTTTTTTTATCCTTCCATTCAGACTGCAGTTGTTGAGGTAATTGAAAGGAATGCCAGTGTGAGCTGAAGTTTGAGACTACGGGGGGGGGGGGGGGGGGGGGGGGGGGGGGGGGGGGGGGGGGGGGGGGGGTATCGTACTAAAGCTGGGGGTGATGCGGTGGGCCCCAGATTTTTAAAAGGCGAATGGCCTGTCGGAAGGAGGTTGGTGAGGATCCTTGTCACGTGCCTCTCAAGGTGTGTTCAGTCCAGTGGAGTGGGTTCCCTAGTTTGATGTTTTTGTTTGGGACTTAAATCATACAGATTTAGCGATTAAGGACTCCTGCATCTGTCTGCCTGTCTTTCCTTTTTTTTTTTTTTTTTTTTTTTTTTTTTTTTCTTTCTTAACCAGTGCCTGAGTTCGGGTGCATGAAAAGGAGTCGCACTGGGCAGGGCACGTTGGGAGTGGAGGTTGTGGCTCTATCCAAAGAGTTCCCATCTGTCAATTTTCCTGTTGCTTCAAGAAAACTTACTTTCTAATCCTTATCAGGGAGGGGAAAAAAAAAAACCCTCCAAAACTTGTCTAGCGCAACTTTAATTAAGGATAATTGGATTACACATATGATTGTGGAGAAAGGCTTGTCAATTTTTCAACCCCAAAATAATACATATCTCATATTTATTCCGGAAACCACTTAAAACATTTCTTTTTTCTACTCAGCATGGTAACACCAGTTGTTCTATTTTTCGTAACTCTGACAAAGCAGAATGTTTTGTTTGGCTTTTTAAAAAGGCAATAGTGCATGTAGTTACGGCCTCATTTACTTTATCTGGTGAAGCAGTCTGTGAGGAATGTCTGTTTTTCTGTAAATTCACTAAGGAACCTGGTTTAAGGCAAGGTCATTTTTAAAAATCCTGCTCTGTGTTTTCCAACAGCATATGAAGCTTTGTGATTTGTAATGTCTATTTTACGGTTCTTCTTAGGTTCTTCTTGAAATAGCTATTAATTGTGAGAGGTAATATGGGTTGAGGAAGGTCTTTCTACCCTGTAAAGTATCTTTTATGTACCGTTCCATTATAGTTCTTTTTTTTTTTTTTTTAAGACTTTATTTGTTGGACAGAGAGACAGCAAGAAAGGGAACACAAGCAGGGGGAGTGGGAGTGGGAGAAGCAGTCTTCCCGCGGAGCAGGGAGCCTGATATGAGGCTGGATCCCAGGACCCTCGGATCACGACTTGAGCCAAAGGCAGGCGCTTAACAACTGAGCCACCCAGGCGCCCCCATTATAGTTCTTGAGGAAAACCGGGATTTTAAGACTGTTCTCTTCCTCCCTCACCCCCTTTCCCTATCTCTGTGGTTCTTTCCCCCCACATGCCTCTACAGATTTATGAGAATGGTATGTAAGGGTGGATTGATTGATTTGGGGCCGGTAGCACCTTGTGCCTGGAGGACCTCAGGCCTGGTGGTCTGCCTTCTCTGTTTGCCTCCATATGCATTTGGCCTGTACTCCTTCACTCATGTGTTCAGGACATCTGCAGGCTCTCTGTTAAGTATCAGGCACTCCAAGCGCAGGGAAGGAAGCAAGGCCTGCCTCGTTTATCCCTGCGCCCTGAGAGTCCCAGTGTAGCATAGTTAACGGGTAAGTAATTCTGTTTTAGTCTCCATGGAGTGTAATAATCATTAGTTCTTTTTTATGTGTCTGTGACTTAGGGTCGTGTACCTAGAAATGACCACAGATATACAGAAAAATAACATAGGATGGCCCAAAACGGGCTTGTCCCACAAGAGTGTTCACCACATGGGTTGGGTTGCCTCTGAGAATTCATTCACCGTGGTCGCACACTGTTCTCGCTACAGAGTGTGGGCGACCTAGGGTCCCTTCAGTGTTTATTCTCTGCTTGCTCTGTTAAACTGAGAGCCTCTGATCTTATTTCCAAAGAGTGAAACTGTTCAGACACCTTTCGACATACCCTAGCTTCCTTCTCATTCTTATTTCCACGATTAGGTTTATTTGTTCATTTTCCTACCTTAATTTTACAATGACATATAAAAAAGACAGAGACACTGTCAACAGCAGCGCTGGTGTTGCCACGTTGAACTGATTTTCGAAAAAGAGACGTCTGTCTGCGCCAGATGTCCACCAGGAGAGCGTGGGGCTCTGCGTGTCCCCGGCGCGAGGTTCGCTGGCCTTCAGCGACACCTACTACTGGCTCCTTGGAGGCATAATGTGACCTGTTACCATGAATTCTCATGGTAGATTCTCATGATAATGATGACGGAGGAGAAAATAGTACAGGCATTCCCGGGTTTCTTCGGTGTTTGATTTTTAAGTCCTTATCCATCCTGCCCTAATTCAGAGTCCAGCGCTCACGGCACGGCTGTTTTATGACTCACACATAGGATATTTTCCTGGTACTACACCACAGCGCTTACCGGACACAGCATGGCTATGGCGTGCCTCATTTCTCAGTTCGCTTTCTCTAACCCAGCACTGCTTTGCTTCGATCTTAATGGTTCCCAGACCACTTGGTTGACTGATCCTGCCACATCCATATTTTCTGATGTCTCTTATCTTGCAATCCCTTCGTCTTCTCTAAATTATTGCCCAGTTCCCTTACCATTCTTCCATCTTTGTGTATCCTGTCCACCCTCGAGGGGCCATTATCGTGAAGATATTTTGATTTCTTAGACATTTTGGTCTTCAGTACCATCAGTGTGCTATTTCCTTCTTTGCATCTAGTATAGAATGATTAGCTGTGGGTTTTATTTATTTATTTTTAAGATTGGGCGTTTGGAAGAGCCTTTTCTCTGAATTTAGATACATTAATAACAGCCAAAAAGTAACTTTGATAAAGCTAGAGTGTCCATTCTTTTTTAGAAAACAGTCATAAATTTACCTTTGTCTTTATATTTTCTTTCCTTTCTGATGGTTTTGACTTCAGTTAACTTTAGCGTGTTTAACATGTACTATAGCTAACCCTTGAATAAAACAGGTTCGAACCGCACAGGTCCACTGACATGTGGATTTTTTAAGTGAGCATTCATACAGCCCTGGAAATGTATTTTTCTTTTCCTTATGATTTTCTAAATAACATGTTCTTTTCTCTAACTTACTTTTTGGTAAGAATACAGTTTATAATACACATAACAAACAACTATGTGTTTATTGACTGTTTATGTTATTGGTAGGGCTTCTCTGGTCAACAGTGGTTAAGCTTTTGGGGAGTCAAAAGTTTTATGTGGATTTTTGACTGTGCAGGGGGTTGGTGCCCCTAACCCTCTGTGTTGTTCAAGGGTCAAATCTCCTGCATATTATAAAGCATAGATTTGCAAATATATTTCATTAGGATGAATTAACAGAAGTGGAATTATGTCAAAGAGCCCTTTCATGGGGTTCTTACAAGATAATATAATATAAACTCAAAGTACTTTCTACAGGCTTTTTTTTTTTTTAAGTATGCTCTGAGCCCAACATGGGGCTTGAACTCACCCTGAGATCAAGAGTCACAGGCTCTCCTGACTGAGCCAGCCAAGTGCCCCTCAAATTGCTTTCTAAAACATTGCCATTTACAGTGCTGAGAATTAAGAGGATACATACTTTATTCCACTAAAAGTCTTCATTATTATCCCCATTTAGGGAAACTGATGTTAAAGAGGTTAAATGATGTGCCCAGACCTACCATCTTAGCATAAATGTAGCTAAAAATTGCAGCTTCATGTACCAAATGTAAAGGGCCATTGGGCATAGTATAAGGAGTGTAATTCTGGAGCCGAACTGCTTGGGTCTAAATCCTGGCACCAGTGCTCACTGTGTAAGTCTGAGCAAGTTTGTTTGTGCATCGGGGTTTCCATCTCTGAAGTGGGAACGTTCATAATATATAACAATAACTTTCATAGGCTTCTCGTGAGGATTAAGTATATCTGTGCATAGTTTAGAATATCATCTGGCAAATCATAATTACTGTATAAGTGATTGCTATTATTATTCTCATCATTAATTAGACTGTGTTTTTTAAAATTTTTTAACCCCATGTATGTTCATTCCTTCTTTCTAAAACAACATAGCCATTTTGGGTAATCAGGTCACTGAACCATCCAGCATTTGTATGAGTGAGTGAATGGATGAAGTAATGCCTGGAACCCACATCTTTGGCTTTTATATAATTAGGATGTTTTATTAAAAAATGTCTTTTGGGGGTGCCTGGGTGACTCAGTCAGTTGGTGTCCTACTCTCGATTTTGGCTCCTGTGGTGATCTTAGGGTCCTGGGATCGAGCCTCGCATAGGGCTTTGTGCTCAGTGGGGGGGGTTCTGCTTGGGGTTTCTTTCTCTCTCCCTCTCGCTCCACTGCCCCCCCCCCCCCAGTTTGTGTGCTGGCACACGTGTGTGCTCTTTTCCAGAATAATTTAAAATCTTAAAAAAAATAAAAATACCCAAAGAAACCTCCTTGTTTTGGTGCAGTAGGTGAGAAATAACTAGTTGAATTTAAATATATGCACTGAAAGTATATAGGTGTGTCCTGCGTAACCTGTCCTTGCTGAATGTTTACGTGGATGGCGGGTTAACACGACAGTTTGCATAGGGAGCTGCAGGTTGATCTAAACTCTTTACTAGAGGTTTGCACTGCCCAAGATCTCTAGCCAACTAATGAGAATGGTCTGAGGCCTTTCTTGTCAAAGATGAGGGGAAAACTCCCTTTTAATTAGGGATAGACTTTGCAAACAATGTAATAAGTTCCTTTATTATTTGTAGCCCCGTGGCCAAATACCAACTGCCCACACACCTTCTCAATACAACTCTATTCTTGGATAATTAAAAACCCTTTGGGCAGATTCATATATTCAGAGGCTGTGAGAGCCGGAAAGGATTTTAGAGATTAAAAATTTTGGTCTCATAGATGATGAAACTGAGGCCCCCTGGAGTCTGGCAGCCCTGCACATCACACCCACTCATAGGAGAACTTGGTTTGTGACAGACAGAAGAGGCTACTCTGATGGGTGGTATACCTTCACTTCAGGATTTTAGAGCTTGGGGAAGGAGTAGGAGCTTTTGTTGTCTGCGAGACATCGTATAATCGATATTTTATGTTAGTTTGTATTGAAGTATATATAGGTTGAAACACCAGAAAATGGTATCACTTTGGCCATTAATCTTTGGTGAATGAAGAGTGGAACATAGTGAAATTATCTTTCTATTAAGAGAATTGAATTAAATGGGATAAAGAGGCTATTGGGACTCAAGGCTTCTCTTTTGTTGTTTGAGGACCTCCATAAGAATTCCAGACTCTGTATCTCCTTGCATTCATCTTCCGTTCATGCATTATTTGCCTTTGCCATCTGTGTTTCTGTGATTCCACCTTCACCTTCCTTCTGCCCTGTAGGTGTGTGTGTGCTGTATCCTTAGCATCTAATACTGCCTAGCAAATGGAAGCGCCCAAAAAAGGTTTTATGACTCAGTTTCTAAACGCCAGTGGTATGTTTTCATTCTAAAGTCTCTCTCGTTCCCTCAGCTTGTATTTCAGTGTTTCTCAGAGAGAACGAAGGCTGAACCTACACCTGAGTGTTCGGTGGCCTTCCCTGTGTAAAATGAATTAACTTCTTTCTTAGACTTCTAGATTGGTAAATACCTGTGTACCATGCTTGGGAGAATCTAGAAACTAACCACTCAGATTATTTTCCGTAGATAATTGTCTTGGAACACTGGATGAGAAGGTCTGATTTATTCTCTTTGCCAGATTTCTCTTCTTGATTCTTACTTCTGTAGGAAGGTCATCACCGATTGACCTCATTTTGATATTGGTTCTTTCACTCCACATCTCCCTATGTTGCATTGACTTCTTTTTTACTATGGGTTGCTGCTAAATTTGCATTTTGCTGTATAAGTTACAGTTAACTCGGTCATCCTTTAAAGAGAAACACAAGGAGTAAGTGTGTATCGGAATTCTGACAGTGCTCTTTCTCATGTAAAGCACCTGTCACTTGAATGTCAAACTGGTCATTGCTTGGGTGGGTTTGTGTGTGAGACAGGCTAGCACCATGACCACACAGTTCCAAGGGCAGAGGAGGGGGACTGGAACTAGTAGATTAGAAGATGGTTAACACTGAATTGGCCACCACAGTTGACCCTTGACAGTCAGTCTTGTTTTTAGGCATGGCCTCTAAAACTGGCAACTATCTGAGTTCTTACTTCCAAAGGAGTCAATATTAGACATTTAGGGCACAGTTATAGAAAATCCCATGGAACCTACAACAAACCTCCTGGAACTCATGAGTGACTTGAATAAGAATGCCATATAAACCCACAAAAAGCAATCCTATTTCTACATACTAGCAACGTACAATTGTAAACCACAATTTTAAAAAATTACATGGGAGCTCCAGGAAAAATTACTTAGGTATGAGTACTTAGGTATAAATCTAACACATCATATTAAGATCTGTATGTTGAAAACTATGCAATGGAAGAAATCAAAGACGACCTAAAAAATTATAGACATATGATGTTGTGAATTGGAAGACAATGTGGTAAAGGTTGTCAGTTCTTCCCATGTTCATCTATAGATTTAAATTTCAGTACAAGTTAGAGTTGGATTTTTTTTTTTGCAGTTATGGATAACCTGACCCTAGATTTTATAAGGAAAGACTAAGGAACTAGAGCCATCTAAAATAGTTTTCAAAAAGAATAAAATTGGAGGAATTATACCACCCTAATTTTTTTTAAAGATTTTATTTATTTATTTGACAGAGAGAAATCACAAGTAGGCAGAGAGGCAGGCAGAGAGAGAGAGAGAGAGGGAAGCAGGCTCCCTACTGAGCGGGGAGCCCAATGCAGGGCTCGATCCCAGGACCCCGAGATCATGACCTGAGTCGAAGGCAGACGCTCAACTCACTGAGCCACCCAGGCGCTCCACACCACCCTGATTTAAAAACTATTCTAAAGCAGCAGCAATCAAGAGAATGTGATAGTGGTGAAGGGATAGGCACATATGTCACTGGGAACAGAACAGCAAGTCCAGAAAGAGAACCCTACAGAATGGCCAGCTGATTTTTGACAAAGGTGCCATGTCTGTCCAACAGGAAAGCAGTGAAAACATCAAATTTTGCTGGAACAATAGTTAGCCATATGGAAAATGAAAAAAATAAAAAAAACCTTTGACTTAAACCTCACAGATAATGACAATTAGCCCTGGTATTAACCATCCACATGTAAAATTTTAAATTTTAGTATTCTAGAAGAAAACATAAGGAGAGCATTTTTGTGATCTATGGTGAGGCAAAGAGTTCTTTGATATGTTACCCAAAGCACAATCTATAAAAGGTAAAAGGATGGACTTTGTCAGAATGAATGTATTTTGCTCTGTGAATGATACTGTGTAAAGAATAAGCTGCAAACCGGGAGAAAATATTTACATACCATACCCAAGCATAGCAGTAAGATCCAGAAGAACTCTCAAAACTCAGTATGAAAACAAAAACCAATTTAAAAAATGGACAAGAGGTGTGAGCAAACACTAAGCCAATGAGGATATTCCAATGGCAAATAAGCACTAAGAATGTTTTTAGCATCATTACTAGGCTAACTTACATATTAGACTAGGTAAAATTAAGAAATCCTAACAGTATCAGGCAGAGCTTAGGAGGAACAGAATTCTTACACATTGTTGGTGGGGATGTAAAATGATACATCCAGTTTGTAAAGCAGTTTTGCAGTTTCTCTAAAAAGTGTCACATCAACTTACCATGTGAGCATTGATCCCATTTGTGCAGATGAGAAATGAAGACTTCGTAGGAAAACCTGTACACAAGTGTTTGTAGCAGCTCCCTTCCAAATTGTTCAAAACAAAATACATTTCGTATGTCTTCAGGGGGTGAATGGATAAATAAACTGTGTTACATCCATTCAGTAGATGGTGAGCGTGAAAACATGAATGAATGATTGATACCCTTTGCATCCTGGATGCATCTCAAAAGCATTGTGGCAAGTGAACAAAGCTAGTTTAAAAAGGTTTATGCTGTATGATTTATTTATATGACATTCATGGGAAGAGAAAATTGTAATGATGGAGAAGAAATCAATGGTTTCCAGTGCTTAGAGGTTGAGGGAGAGAGAGTGGGGGGATTAAAGGGAGAGCAGGAAGGAGTGTGTTGGGGTGAGTGAACTCTTCCGTATTCTTATTGCTGTGGTGGTTCCATATATCTATGCATGTGCTAAAATTCACAGAACTGAACTATACTCTCTCTAGGAAATTAATTACAGAAATTACCATATGACAAGTTTTTTAAACAAAATAATTGGTTCTGTGAAGAAAAAATATGTTAAGAAATATTTAGGTGGAAAACCTAAGTAGGAGATTGAAATTTTTGAAAAAAGATTTACACCTCATCTAAGTAGGAACCAAAGTCATCTGGACAAAGGGAGAGGTGGGTTTGGGTTTGTTTATCTGAGAAGAACTTAGTTTTGGAAGAGCTTCTGAGGGTAAGTGAAGTCTTTACTGAATTTGTCCTCAGTGGTGAGTGGAATATTGTCACCTCAAGGTAAGATGAGATGAATAACAAGACAGTTAAGTGGCAGGATTATGTCATGATTTGATTTATTAAATAAAACTTTTTAATTACCTGCTGTCATTTCCCATTAAAGAAGACGCTCTTTCATTTTGGCGATTCCTGCCAGTTGCCATTTGTTGACTGGAAGACAACTTTCAGAAGTATTCTGTTGTTGTGTGAGTTGGGAATGGGCAAGGGTGGAATTTGGTTAGGACACAAACATAATGGTCACAGAAGAAAGGGTTTTTGGCTCACAAGCCAATGCTGTATGTCTGTGTTACATATGCACACACACACACCCACCTTGAAGTTTTTTTTGCTACTCTTCACATAAAGAAAGGAATTGTTATCACTTTGGAGCTTGTGCCCATAAAAATTGCAGAAGTTGGGACACTTGGCTGGCACAGTGGGAAGAGCATGTGATTTCTGATCACAGGGTTGTGAGTTCAAGCCCCATGTTGGGGGTAGAGATTACTTACATGCATACATACATAATACTTCTTTCAAGATTACCAAAAGTGCAACAGTTTGTAGCTACTTTATCATAATAACTTGTTTAAATTTGAATTTTTTTGTCTAAATAGATACTACAAAATCAGGTCCTCATATTCACCATGTAATCATCTAATCATGTATATGGAAGAATTGCAATCTCCTTTTTGCAGGGGCTATAAAAATGTGTAATGGTGGCTGATCAGCAGCATGGAGAATTCTGTATTCAGAGTCTATAGTACCTAGGAGTGTTCAGCTCTCCTGGACCTGTTGGACCAACATGCACACAACAAACTGTTGCTGCTGCATTTTTAAAAAATCAAATGATCCTAGAAATATTTGTAATAACCAAAAACTAGAATGAACTCACTGTCTATCACAGATGCAAAGACAAATTATGACACAGGCATACAGTAGAATACTGCCTAGCAAAAGAATTAGCTTTTGATGCATGCAAAAGCGTGGATGAAATTCAGAATAACTATTCTGAGTTCAGAAGAACTCAGACAAAACCATTACACATGTGTGCATTGGACCATCCACATAAAATTAGAGAAAATGCAGACAGATCTATAGCTAGAAAAGTGGTGGTTCCCAGAGCAGTGGTTCCCACAGTCGAGAGACTCCTGTGGGAGGAAGGGGACACACAGGTATACACAGAAACTCTATCTTGATTGCAAAGATGTTTTCTTAAATATGTGAAACATTTCTCAAAACTATCCTGAGCAGCTTCTTGAATTCTCATAATTCTGGATAGGAATTGAAACATGTTTTAATGATACCACAATTTTCCTTCCCTTTTCCCCTAACACATTTTCTTTGCTTACCTACCACTTTAGTATCTTCCTGAATACAAAGGAAAGAAAAATCAGAAGGGAGAAGAAAAGGGAAGAAAACAAGGAGAGAGTATAAGCCAGATTCTGTTTTGCTAGGAACAGGCTACCAGAGAACACCTTTTTTGATTTGCTTTCCTTTTTTTAGCACCGTGTGTGCATGTGTGTATGTGTGTGTGTGTGTGCGCACACGTGCGTGTATGTACATGTACTCTCGAGGTTTGTGTAGCCAAGCCTCTTGGCAGTTACTGGTATGTGATCGGCACTTAGGGATTTATCTGTGTTTATTGTGAATCATCTGACTTCACACGTTACCTGACTCTTCATAAAACGGAGCTCTTTAATGTTTATCAGGAGGTATATAAGTAAGAGAATGACAGATGCCATGCGGAAAATTACTGTGCCAGGCAGTTCAGCCCAACTGGTTTATCAGCAGGGAGTTACTAGTGTCATCCTTGTACATAGCTTATTATGTAATATACTTACATCTGTGAATACAGTTCAGTCAGTGATTTCTTTTTTGCAAGTTGTAACTAACAACTGGTGATTGCCGTAGACCCCTTCGGGGGGCGGGTGGGGAGGACATATGTACATACCTCTTTAAGGGTTTTGTATATTTTGATGGGGTTCCGGAATCCTTGAAACCATATATATATATATATATATATATCTCCTTAGAGATTCAGGGACTCTTATTAAAAACTGGCCTAGGAGACAGTGTTTAGGATGTCCTTGTTCTTCTACCTAGTCCCTTTTTCCTTTGGCTGGCCAGAGTTTCAAGGCTGTAGATTGCCCAGACTTTCACTTATGAGGGATTGGTTCCCTGAGTGGGCTTGCCTGTGAAGCGTCTTTAGGGCTTCCTGTTAATTTTCACCACCGGACTTGGCAATACAAAAGGTGCATTAGAGAGTCCCAGGGCCTCCCCTCCCCAGAGCAGCCCCATCTCTATGATGTGAGCGCTTGGTCTCGCTCAGCCACACCACTGTCTGCCTTCCTCCATCATTCCCCAGAAGCACCAGGGACTAGGGTTGGCTTTCCTTTTAGTGGACATGACTACCGTGACCCCTAGTGGAGTCATCCTCTGTAGATACTAATGCTTCCACGTTAATGCAGACTCATGGGGACGACCTAAAAAATACACAAAGTGGGTCGTCATTACATGTAATTGTGAGAGGTACCCCTGCCCCACCCGTGTCTGGGGGTGTCCAGATCTTTGTTTTTGGCAGTGAGTGGAGTACAGGCCACGGCTTGCAAGATAGGCCTTTGGGCTTTGTAAAGATGATCTACGGATGGCACCCTAGCAGGCTTGGGTACATTTTCCCTAAATTTTATTATGAAAAAATGTCAAATAACCAGCAATGTTGCAAGAATTTCACAGTGAAGAGTCTATCATTAACATTTTATTACCCTTGATGTATCACATATTTACTCCTCTCTCCATTTCTAACCATCTATCAATCCAGCTTATTTTTTTAGACACATTAAATCACAGACATTTGAACAGTTCTCTCTAAATGCTTCATCAGATATGTCACTAACTAGAGGTCAGTAGTTGTTTGCGTTTTTTATGTAAAATGTAGAAGCAATGGGGTGTGAACATCTTAAGAGCACATTTCCCGAGTTTTAACATATGTATACCTGTGTAACTTAGATCTATTAATAAACTGTAGCTTCGATATTATTTACATAATATTCACAATGCAAATATAGTAGCACCCTTGATTTATAAGGAAGTGTTCCCTATAAATATAAATTTGCATAAATATAAAGTGTTGGTAAATATTCTGTATTTGCTGTGTTAAGAAAAAAGCTATGAACTTCTCTTTATGGAATGATGGAAATGATAGGTTACTTTAGCTGGTTCTGTAGTATCTTTCTTAACTGTGTTATGTATTTTTTTTAAAGATTTTTATTTATTCATTTGACAGAGAGAGATCACAAGTAGGCAGAGAGGCAGGCAGAGAGAGGGGAAGGGAAGCAGGCTCCCTGCTGAGCAGAGAGCCCGGTGCAGGGCTCGATCCCAGGACCCTGGGATCATGACCTGAGCCAAAGGCAGAGGCTTAACCCACTGAGCCACCCAGGCGCCCTGTGTTATGTATTTTTAAGTGTGCTGTTACACAATATACTTAGTGAGATATTTTCTTACCACGCAATATTTGCTGTCAACCCCTTAAAAAGTGTGTTATTTTTCTTTAGCAAATGATTTTCTTCATTTTATTTTAAAATACTGAAAACATATTCATGTTTTATACATGACATCCTCTACATCCTATACAATAAGTAACCAACCAAATAAGGAGATAGAAAAAGGAAAAAAAAATTACTTCTAGAAGAACTGTCATGAGGAAGACAGAAGAATTTTTGTATTCAGGAGAAATAACTGTTGGAGATCAAGGAAATCCAAATGAGAAGCAAGGCTCTTCAGTAAAGTGACTTCCTGATGTGTGTGGGATCAAGAACATGGGTGGAAGTACTGAGAAGAATAATCTCTCACCACCTCAAAGGCAGGAGGGTACCAGAAGATGAATGAATTTCAGTTTTTAAGTCTTGTTAGGAGAGAAAAACTTGACCTGTGATATTTAGATCCTTTGTGCCACATTTTTCCAAGATCGTATTTTTTTATTCTATTCTGTTTACATTTATTGTATTCTGTCACATCTTTGAATAGAACTACACCATGCCATTTTAGAACGACCACATATTTGGAAAATACCTTTAAAAGTTTAGGAATGGCAATAGAGGCATTGAGTAAGATTATCCTGAATGCCTATTATGTGTCAGCTACAGTGCTGGGTAGAAGAAGGCAGAGCCAAGTAAAGAAGTTGTGAGTGAATTTTATCAATTCAGGAAAGAAATATGGTCATATGAACTTGGAGAGAGGCAGTAGGTGAGTGGCAAGAGTAACTGGGACTAAGGACACAGGTGATTGGTTAGTTCAGGGACGGGACCGTTATACCCTGCAGGCCGTATCCAGCCACTGGCTTTGTTGGAACAGCTCACGAGCCAAGAATAAGAGTGGTTTTCACATTTTTAAGGAGCTTGGAAAAATCATAAGTGTAATTTCATGATGTGAAAGTTACAAGATACTTAAATTTCAACCCACATAAATAAAATTTTATTGGTATATGTGCTACCAAAACAAGCACTAAATAAAGTTTTATTGGGAAACAGCCATAATCTGTTGTTGTTGTTGTTGTTGATGATGATGTTGTGGGCTGTGACTCGTTTTGTGCTGTGCTGGCTGAGTTGAACAGTTATGCCAGAGAATATACGTGGTGCTGTGCAGAATAAAGTGACTGTAGGAGGTCTTGGGATGCCTTGCCGGGGGTGAGGGGGATGGAAAATGGGGCTGACCCTTTTCTGGCACCTGGTTTTAGGATTTTACCCAAGTTAATTAAACGGGAAGTCTGTAGTTTTGATAGTTGTGACATGTCTGTGACCAGCCCAAAGTACAAATCCTGCCGTTTGTGTCTCCAGTGGGCTGGCCTAGGCTGAACTCTGGTACACATGGGTTGCTCTGTCTCACTGCTGGAGGAAGGAGTGCATTCTGTAGGCCTCTCCCAAGAGGAAAAGTGTAAGAAGCCTGTGCGTGATCCCTCCAGTCATCCCCTGCTGTGTCCTTGGCTCTTGCTGGTTGCTGGGAGAAACTATGGCCCTCAGGGCAGCAGTCTCCTGAGGGCTGTGTGAGTCCTTCTAGTTAGTGGCCAGATGGAGGATGGCCTCAGGTCCCCCGAAGCAAAGGAGCTCACAGCCATCGCCTTGCTGCTCAGCACATGACAGACTGCAGTTACAACTCATGCCACAGTGTTTTGAGTAGATGTATAGTGCTGGTGTTTTTTAAATTTTACTTTATTTTTTATTACCATCTTTCCAAAACAGAAGAAGACAAAAGTACGCTTCGAATGTCTCACTTCTAAGGCATGCTAGAATGTAGATTATTTTGTTACCAAATTAGAAGGCAGAGCATTGTGTTTGTTTTGTGCAGTGGCACTCCGAGCTAGAAGAATTCAGTATGCCTTGCCATTGCAAGACTAAGCACCCATCACAGAGTCCCAGTTCACAGAAAAAGCAGCAGTTGGAAAACACCATTTAAAATGGGATACCTGTTTGCAGCAGAATTGCTTTACAAAAGTAGCCAATGAGAATGAGGCGGCAACTAAATGTGTCTGATTGGCGTTTTTGCAAGCCAAGAATGGAAGCCTCTTGTCAGGGATTTCACGCAGTCTCGCTTGACGGAAGCAACCGAAGAAGTGTGTCCGTTGGAAATAAACGTGGTTATTACATGTGAGGTGAGAGCAGTTGCTCACAGGGTGGAGGACACAGGGGCTCCATTGGTAGTTCATTCAGAAACTAGACGAATGATTGCAGGTGGGTTTCCTTGGCTCTTGATTAGTCATCAGGGGTCAGTGATGAATGTGAAGTGGCGGAATGATTAGGTTCTCTAACAGCCCTGGGTGGGCAGTTCCAGGTGAGGATACAGACAAGGAAATGAAGACGGTGATTGATTCCGTACAAGCTGAAGTGGAATCTGCTACGATGTGTCGCACCAGATGAGGGTAGAAATACGCGTGGAGCAGGAGAAGTCTCAGAGTCACAAACTGGGAAAATGGGGTGTTTAAAATGTAGAGTCATTCGTTATTCATCAGCAGATGCTTGGAGGAAAATACCTGCATCTGTGTGTATTGAACCGGAACTGTAGTGGTGTTTCTCCTTTTCTTTTTTCTTTACAGATTTAGCTTTTGTTAGCTCCCTGAATTTTTGTCGGAGGCTAAAGCTAAAAGTCTTGACTTGCCTTACGACAACAGCTGTTGGTAACTCAGCAGGAGCGGAGTTTTTCTGTGATTTTTCCGAGGCTGTTGGGGCTGCAGGTGAACTTTTTCTGAACGAGAAGAATCACTCTCAACTGCTGTTACTGAACACTAAGTGGCTTTGAATTAGGTTTTGCCAAAGATTTGATAATACTTCTTAATGAAATTAATCTAAAATGAAAAGTTGGGGGGCCTGGCAGGCTCCGTCAGTAGAGCATGAGACTCTTGATCTCAGGGTGGTGAGTTCAAGCCCCATGCTGGGTGTGTAGCCTAGTTTAAAAAAAAAGGGGGGGGGAAGAAAAACTTGAAGTAGAACTCAGAAATAAAACTCCTAGTGTAGTAAAGTCATTTTGATAGCAACTGGTGTTTATACCACAAGCAATGCTGGGCTTCTCTCCACACTTCACGTGCTGTCCAAACTCAAACCAAGAAGCAAGCACTCTAGTCCCACCCAGATTTGTAGCAGATAAATTTTCTGAGCTCAAACTATAGTTCTAGCAGCATGTTTTGGACCTTAGTGCCAGAGCCAAGGAAACGTCCATACTTAAAAATCTATTTAAGTGTGTAGAGTGAACTCCCACCTACCTTCCTTAGAAGTGATTGATCTGTTTTGTAATGGTGTGCTCCAAGGCAAATACCAAGAGTAGAATTGGGTGAATGCCGTCCAAGTAATGAATTTGCTCAATTAAAATCGCAATGCCTGTGTGTTGCTATCAGGATCTGCCATTACCCATCTGTGTGAAAAGACATTTTCAAAGATGAAATTAGTAACATCTCTTCACATACGAGTATTAAAAGATGAGTGTTTGTAACCAAATTTTGATGGTAGGGGACATTAACTTTGAACCCAAATTAAGTAAAATGTTTTGCCTCGTGGGGAAAGAATTCCATTCTGCTCCTTAGGAGGTCTGTATTAAAAAAAAAAATGTGCTCTGTGATTAATACATTTTAAATTTTGTTGATTAAAAGCTTGGGGAATTTGCTCTCTCTCATTATATTAAAGTACATACATAGTAACCTTGACACTACCTTTTGCCTTGGAAAGCCCGGCCTGAAAAAATATTTACCATCTATCCCCTTACTGAGAAAAATGGCCACACCTTTGTTAGTTGACCGGATGTGGAAAGGGGGTGGTGATGGAAACAGACATGCTGCCCACGGTTTCTGGCCGGGACATTTTGGCCCTATTCTTGCAGACAGGGAGTTCAAATGAGAACAGGTTTGGTGGTGAGACAAAGATGAGTAGTTGAATTTGGGGAGTGTGTGTGCGAGATGCCTGTGGGAGATTGTCAGCAGCCGGTTGAATATTTGGGTCTGGGTTTCAGGAGAGAAACGGGCTGGATTTGCTGTCAGTAGTGTGAGAGGGTAATAGAAACCATGGGTGTGGTTTTTAACGTAGTCTGTATTCCTTCAGAAAATAAATGCGTTTTTCTACTGTGTTTCCTATTAGGAAGCAAGGCTGATGTTTCATGGAATCGGTGAACTACATACTGGTCACTGAGAAACTAACGTTCTTAGATTTTATACTAAGGGCAATATTTCACATTCTCTTCTTGGCTGTGTGATAAAATTCCCTTTCACTGTGTATAACTTAAACTCTCAGCGACAGCACTTGCAGCAAAATCTAGAAGATCTTTTTTGAAGGCAAACAGCATACATGCATTTTGGCTGCTTCGAGGTTGCTTGCAGAAACCACAGTGTTTTTATCCGGGGGAAAGCAAAAGCTTGTTTACAGTGGAAAGCATAACAAAATCTGTGATCTTTTTGCCCGAGGACTCTTTCCAAAACAACTTACTGTAACAGACATCTAAGGTCAGTATTTCCTAATTAAGACTCTTCAGCTGGAGCTGGAGCTCCCACTCCCAGCCATCTCCCAGGGCTCTTCCTTCCACACACACTCTCTCTCTTCCTCTCTCTCTCCCTCTTCTCCCTTTTCCCCTCCTTAATACACTGTGCCTTTCAAATTGCTGTTTAGTATTAGGGGCCATTCCTTCTTTAGCTTAAATTAATATGAGAAAGAAAGATGTTTTATTTCTTATCACTGATGATTTTTAACTTTTTTTTTTTTTTTTTTTTTGCCTTTTTCTGAAACCAAGTTTAGAAATCCAACATGATGACTAGGTATATCTCTTTGTTAGCCAACTGTGAGCAGAGAATTTAGTACACTGGGGTCTTTACATATTAGTAGTAATGTTGTATCTGGAGTCTGTGGCCTGTGGAGGGACATAGCTTCTCTCCTTTCTGCCCTTGCTTGTGCTCATCAGAGAGCCTCCTTCTAGTGAATGCTCCACAGATATTTGTTCATTTGAAGTCTGTTAAATGAGCTAATCAGAGGGTTAACAGTTGAAGAATAAATATATTTAGAAAGGAAGAGCCACTTCAAGATGAGTTATTCTAGTTCTTGAAGAGTCTGTCCAGTGACAGAAAATTGGGGATTGATTGGACTCAGCCTTTTTATTTTAATTTTTTTAATATTTATTATTTGAGAGAGGGAGATAGCAAGAGAGAGCACGAGCAGGGGCAGAGGGGGAAGCAGACTTCCCGCAGAGCAGGGGACCTGATGTGGGACTCGATCCCAGGACCCGAGGATCATGACCTGAGCCAAAGGCAGACGCTTAATGACTGAGCCACCCAGGTGTCCTTCTTCCTTTTTATTGTATTCTTAGCTGATTTTTTCTTTTTTAAGATATGTAACTCCCTGAAGAAAGATATTTTTAATTTTGAGGTCTTGGTATACACTATATTTCATATCCCAATTTATAATAAGAAAAAAAAGCTAATATGGAAAAGGAAGCAGCAAGTCAGTTTGAAGACGTACATAAACTTACAGGTGGACATATCCTTGATTTTGGATCCTACTTCCCCCCTTTTGCTCTTTCACATTTCCTTTTTTTTTTTTTTCAAAGATTTTATTTATTTATTTGTCAGAGAGAGAGAGCAAGCACAGGCAGACAGAGTGGCAGGCAGAGTCAGAGGAAGAAGCGGGCTCCCTGCCGAGCAAGGAGCCCGATGTGGGACTTGATCCCAGGATGCTGGGATCATGACCTGAGCCGAAGGCAGCTGCTTAACCAACTGAGCCAGCCAGGTGTCCCTCCTTTATTTTTTTAATTATGAAAAACTTCAAACAGAAAAGAGGGTGGTATAAGGAACCCTCAGGTACTCACCAGGCTGCAGTAATTACCAACTAATGGGTAATCCGTATTATTTTATCTGTCTTATGCCATCCCCTGCCCCTTTCTTGTCCCAGCACAACTGGATTGTTTTGAAGCACATTCCAGACATTGTATTATTTGATTGATAAATACGTTAGTTATATTCTCTAAAGAAAAGATCTTGCAGGAGGAGGGGGAGACAGAATCTCAGGGAGACTCGGCACCAAGTGCAGAGCCTGATGCAGGGCTTGATCTCACAATGCTAAGATCATGCCCTGAGCCAAACTCAGGAGTCAGATGCTTAACTTAAAGTTAACTTAAAGTCAGAGCCACCCAGGGGCCCCTTTGCTTCTCTTTATGGGCTAAAAGAAAAACAGAGTAGAAGAGAAACCAACCCACATACCATTGTCGGACCTGAAATACAATTAATAGATTTTCTTATTATCAACGAAGACCCTGTCAGTCTCAAAACTTTCAGAGTTGATGCTCTTTTTTATTCTCCCTCTCCTACTCCTCCCCATTGTCTTTACAGTTAGTTCCTTTGAATCAAGACCCGAAGGGAACCACACATTACTTTTGGTTGACATGTTGGCACCACAGCACCAGTTATGTGTCCCAGTTGGCCACCAGGCTCCCAAGACTCAGATGGCTTCAATACTGGTTTTATTCGGATGCACAGAAGGAACAAGGGCAGGAGACATAGCAGTCCCAGCATCTTCATGTCATCCGGAAGCCTAATCTGCATACCCTCATATACGCAGTCACCTTTTAGCCGTCACCTGGAATGAGAGTTCTGACTACTGTGGTCCGGAGCCAAGACGTGTGGATGCCAGCTCTACACAGTGAAGACTTGTCAAGACAGCCTTGATTTTACTCTAATTTTTAGACCATTCTAGTGAGTAGGACCAAAGCCTACATACCATCTCAATGAGGCAGACATGTTCTGCACTTGTCTGAGCTCTGATGTTTCGAAGGACACAAGTGTGAGAAGAGGGACCCTGAGGTCACTCCTGGGGAAGTCTGCATCAGCTCAGGCCCATGTTAACTATTCACATGGCCTCTTAAGTATTTTTTCACCTGTTGTTTGTTTTTTCTCTTTCTTTTCTTTCTTTCTTTTTTAACAACTGATTTGAGGAGACCATTTCACCTGTCCTAGAACTTCTCATATTCCACAGTTTGCTTATTGCCTCCTTACAGTGTTATTTAATATGTTTCTTTATCCTGGGTTTCTGCTGCAAAGTGGAAATTAGATCTATAGTTCAGAATTTTGGCAAGAATACTTGCTAGCAGGTGGTGTGTACTACTTGTTGCAACATACCAGAGTGCTTGTGTCCAGTTATCTTACTTCTGTTAACCTGTGCTATTTGAGCTCTTTTGGACTACTGCAATAAAATAGCACCAACTGTCTAGTTTATACACGACAGAAATTTATTGCTCCCGGCTCATGGGGCTGGGAAGTCCAAGGTCAAGGGACCAGCCAGCTTGGTCACCTAGTGGTGGGGGCCTTCTTCCTGGTTCATAGCCATTGGCTTTTCTATGTCTTCACATGGTGGACAGGGCTAAGGGACCTTTCTGGAGCCTCAGAATTATCAGACTGATCTCAGTCATGCAGGGTCCAATTGCTTTCATTTCCTCTTAGATAAATATCTAGGAGTAGAATGGGCCGAGCAGATTGTATGTTTCCACTGGCATTTGTGATAGGTCCAATTGCTCTCTGTTGTTGCCAGCACTTCATAAAGTCACTGTTAACAAACTGTAGCTGGTGTATAATTATATGTCGTGGTTTTAATTTTTATTTCTCTAATGATGGATGATGTTGAATATATATATGTCATTCTAGGTCAAGTGCCTACTCAAATCTTTTGTCCTTTCTTATTAGCTTATTTGGCATACTATTTAGTTATTTATATGTATATAAAATTGGAGGGGTGCCTGGGTGGCTCAGTCGGTTAAGCATCCAACTCTTGATTTCAGCTCAGGTCATGATCTCAGGGTTGTGAGATGAAACCCTGGCTTGGACGCTGTGCTGGGCGTGTAGCCTGCTGAGGATTCTCTCTCTCCCTCTGCCTCCTCTCCTACTGCACATGCTCTTTCTCTCTCTCTTAAAAAAAGACTTGGAGACAAGTTCTTAAATGAATATATGTTTTGCAGATATTTTTTCCATTATATGACTTGTCTTTTTATTTTCATAACCTCGTTTTTTTAAAAAGCAGCAGTTTTTAATTTTGATGTTTTCCTTATATTTTAAAATATAATTTATACTTTTTTATGTTCTACTTAAGAAATCTGTGTCCAGTTTGAGGCTGCTAACACTTTCTCCTTCCCCTAGAAATTCCATAATTAATTAATCCTTAAATTTAGGTCTATTATGTATGCATTTTTGGTTAATTTTTACATGCCGTGTGAGGCAAGGGTTGAAGTTCATTCTCTTGGATGTATCGTTGTTCCAGCAGTCTTTGTTGAGAAGAAACCTTTCCCCTTGTCTTGGAACCTTTGTCAGTAACCAGTTGATGGTGTACACACGTATGTTTCTGGGTTGTGTATTTTGTGTCACTGACCCATGTGTCTCCCTCAGTATCATTTGCCCATAGCGTTGATTAGTGTTGCTTGAAATCTCATAGCTTGTCTTCCAGCTTCATTCTTCTTTGGAAAACTCAGTTATGCCATTCTAGATCATTTGCATTTCTTTAAATTTTAGAATCATTTTTCAGCTTTTGCCAAAAAAGGCCTCTTTTATTATTTTCAATCACATTTATGAATTTTATAGATCATTTTTGGGACCACTGACATCTTTAAATATTGAGTGTTTTAATCTATGATCATAGTATATTTTTCTGTTTAATGGCCTTTAATGCTGATAGTGTTTTGTAGTTTTTATTAACAAGGGTGACAGATCTTTTGTCAAATTTACCTTTAAGTTTTTTTTTAGGGGGGGTGTTATTATAAATGGTATTAAAAAAATCGATTTCTAAATGCTCATTACTATTATATAGAATTTAATTGATTTTTGTATACATTCTACCATCTTGTTAAATCTACTTACTAAGTTTGGTAGTGATTTGTAGATATTTTGGGGAATTTTTACACAGATGCTGTCAGCAAACAAGATGGTTTTACTTCTTTATGATCTCTATACCTTTAGACTTGTTTTCTTGGCTTATTGTGCTGGCCAAGACTTCCAACCTAATGTGGAGTAGAAGGTTAAGAATGCTAGAATTACTCCTGGTGTCAGGTGGAAAGTACCAGTCTTTCACCATTTAGGGTGGTGTTAATTTGGGGTTTTATTGTGGTTGGGGAAGTTTGATTCCATTTCCAATTTGCTAAGAATTTTTTTAAGGGTTTTATTTATTTATTTGTCAGAGAGAGAGAGAGTGAGCACAAGAAGGGGGAGTGGCAGGCAGAGGGAGAAGCAGAGCAGGGAGCCAGATGAAGGACTCCATCCCAGAATCCTGAGATCATGACCTGAGCCGATGGCAAATGCTTAACTGGCTGAGCCACCCAGGTGTCCCATAATTTGCTAAGAATTTTAATCACAAATAGATGTTTAGTTTTTTCAAATGCTTTTTCTGCATTTACTGAGATGATCATATGTTTATTTCTTCTTTTTTAGTCTTCTGCACTTTATATAGTGAATTACATCAGTAGAGGGTTTTTGTTTTTGTTTTATTTTAAGTAGACTCTATACCGATTGTGGAGCTCAACACAGTTGAATTTGTGATTAACTGACTGAGCCACCCAGGTGCCTCGTATCAGTAGATTTTTAAATGGTAAACCACCTTTGCTTTCCTGGTACAAACCCTGCTTGGTTTTTGGCGTACTATCATGGATTTTTGGATTCAGTATGCTAAAATTTTGCAAAGAATTTTAAAATTTGTGTTTAAGAGAAATTTTAGTCTGTAGTTTTCCTGAAACTTAGCTTTTATATCAGCGAAATGCTGGCCTCATCTTTTTTATTGGTGTATTTACATCGTTTATATTTAATACTGTTATTGGTGTGTTGGATTTAATTGCCCTATTTTGCTGTTTTCTGTTCATCCCATGTGTTTTTGGTTTCTTTTTTCCTGGTCTCCTACCTTCTTTTGCATGAAATGTGAATTTTTATTATTCTGTCTCTTTATTTTGGTCTCATTTTCTTCAGAGTTGCTCTACAGTTTACAGTATTTATATTTAAATTACTACAACTTAACTCCAAGTTCTATCACTTCACATTGCTTAAGAACCTCATAAGCGCATGCTGTTATATCCACCTTCTTGATTCAGTTGTTGTCCTACATTTTTTTTTCTGTAAACCCTATAATACATAATGGTTTCCCATCACTCCATCTTGTCCAGAAGCAAAAGCCTTTTTGCCAGTGTTTTATTTAGCATTTTTTACATTGATATTCCTGTGAATGGTTATAGCTTCCTTTTTGGGATTCTTTGTGAAGTTTTGAAATTATTGTGATGTTTGCTTAATAAGCAAAGTATTGGAAAATTGTTTCTCTGTGGTTTTTTTTTTTAAGATTTTATTTATTTATTTGAGAGAGAAGGAGTGAGAGAGAGCATGAGAGAGAAGAAGGCCAGAGGGAGAAGCAGACTCCCCAAGGAGCTGGGACCCCGATCCTGGAAGTCTGGGATCATGACCTGAGCCGAAGGCAGTTGCTCAACCAACTGAGCCACCCAGGCACCCTGTTTCTCTGTTTTTAAGAATAGTTTATATAGGGACGCCTGGGTGGCTCAGTTGGTTGGGCGGCTGCCTTCGGCTCAGGTCACGATCCCAGCGTCCTGGGATCAAGTCCCACATCGGGCTCCTTGCTCGGCGGGGAGCCTGCTTCTCCCTCTGCCTTTGCCTGCCACTCTGTCTACCTGTGCTCTCTCTCTCTCTCTCCCTCTCTCTCTGACAAATAAATAAATTAAAAAAATTTAAAAAAAAAGAATAATTTATATAGCACTTGTACCATCGAATTTCTTAAAGGCTCAGTAGAGAAAGGAGTACTTTAGATTCACTATTTCTGCTCTCATAGATGGATTTTTTTTTTTTTTTTTTTTTTGGGTCTTCCTGTCTTTTCTGGGGTCAGTTTTGCTAACTTGTATTTTTCTAGAAAATTATCCATTTCATCGAGATTTTCAAAATCATTTTACATTTATGCAAAGTAGTTTCTTATCTTTAAATTAAAATTAATTAAATAAATTTAAATTTAATTTAAAAATTAATTAAATTTAAGTTAATTTTAAAAATTGTTCTGCTTTGATGGTTATTTCTTCCTTGCCCTTTCTAATTTTGTTTTGTTCTTTATGCCTTGCTACGTGACTAGTTTAGTTTTTTATAGCCATCTTTATTGGCTTTTATTCTGATTTTAAAAGTAAACATGCTTATTGAAAAAAGGCTTAGAAAATTTGGATCAAGCAGAAATAATACAGTGGAAATCAGTGAGTCCACCACCCAGATATTGGCATTGTTAACAATTTGGCCACATTTCAGATGTTGGTGTGCATAGAATTGCCTATTAATCCAATACAAATGAAATCAGTATTCTGTGCACACACTTGTATTAGTTTCTTAGGGCCTCTGTAACAAAGTGACCGCAGAGTGGGTGGCCGAAAGTAAGAGAAATGTATTCTCTTACAGTTCCAGAGGCTGGAAATCCACAATCGAGGTGTACACAGGGCCATGTTCCTTCTGAGCATGACTCTCTCCATTGTGCTCATCTTCACATGGCCGCCTTTCCTTCATGTCTGTGTCCAAACTTCCCTGTTCTAAGAAGGACACCAGTCACTGGATTAAGTTCATCCCAATGCATTTGACATTGTCTTAACGTGATTATATATGCAAAGACCTTCTTTTGCAATAAGAACTGTCACAGTTTTGGGTGGGTATGGATTTTGGGGGTACACTTTTCAACCTGGTACAGTATTGTTATTTTCCCTTTCTCTTTATTTCAAGGCCTTCTTTGTACTGTCATTTCTACAGGGGAATTTTAGGGTCTGTTGCTGGGCAAAACTAGATTGTATCAGCATTCTGATATGCTAGCGGCCAGCTACACAGAGGGTCTACCATCAACACAAATCTCCATCATTACCTAACAAAGCATCATCTTAAAGAAGAGAAGCAGAGCTCAGTAAATTTCTTCAGAGCTTAGTTCTCAGTTAATTTTAGAAGATGAGAATGCTTTTTCTTACACCGTTCTTCAAAATTATTTAATTGGATCATAAATAAGTGAACAGAATGAAAGTGATGTTTTTCAGACCCAAATCAAGAATCATAAAAAAGCAGGTGGAGTTAATCAAATGGTATCAGAGCACTAAAAAGAAAGTAGCAGTGGCTTGAATGTTTTGTTGTTGATGGTAGTTAGTCTGATCAGCAAACCGTTCCGGACTTTTTTCATGGCGTCCACCCTGGTTCCCATAGATCTCATGGTATGTTCTAGTCGTATTCCGCATTTCCTTAACAAACGTTGTTCTGCCATCCCTGCTGCTGCCCTTGTATATCGAGAGTCAATGGCTATTCTCCCCCCCCACCCAAAGATTTATTTATTTATTTGAGAGAGAGAGGGAGAGATCCGGGCAGGGGGCAGAGGAAGAGAATCTCAAGCAGACTTCCCGCTGAGCGCCAAGCCAGACCCGGGGCTCCATCTCAGAGCCCCAAGATCATGACTTGACCTGAAATCAAGAGTCAGACGCTTAGCCAACTGACCCAGCAGGCGCCCCATCAGTGGCTTTTCTGTATTATGATGAATTCATAATTCCTTATGGCCTTGGCTGTTTGACACTTTGCATTTTAATTGGTCTAGTTGGGGGATGGTGGAGGGCAGGATGTGGGCAGGGACCCAACAACAGTCTGTGGGGACATTATGAATGACACACTGTGTGACGCTGTATATGTTACTTTTGTTTAGTTCCTCAAACTGTTTGAAAGGTAAGTATTACACCCATTTTAATTATCAGAAAAATTGGTATACTTGGAACTAGAATTTAGGCCTGAATTTCCATGATTTTGCTTACAGCTCTAGTTCTTTTTATTAATATATGTTCTTGCAGACTCCAGTGTAAAGACGTGTATAAACATCCTCTATTAAGTCTTGTGTCAGGCAACCCCTTTTTAAGAGTTGAAGAGGAATTTTTCCTAGTTTTTTCCCTTTTAATTATTTAAATTCTCAAGTCATACACAAGCTATTCATGGTAACTATAGGTTTAAAAAAGCTCTCTATTTGTCAGAGGGTCAGAGACGGTAGATGTCATGCTCATTCTCAAACCGGTTTTATTTAATACTCCTTATTTGTTTTACGTTATTGGATTAGAATTGACTGGTTATTGTTATTTGAAGGGTCGTAGTGATATAATGTCGCCCTTCATCTCCAGCAAGGGCCGGACCCACTATTTTTCTAATCAACTTGGTGTGACTCAAGAAAGCACAAATTTATTATTATTAAGACTGTTATATTAAGGGTTTTTGTGCTTTACATCAGCATGGAAATTAACCATAGTTTTTTTGCGAAAATATTGCTTTATGTTATGGGACGCTTTTTTTGAAAATAATGGGAGACCAGATGAACATGATCATAACGTAAAGTGCCTGGCTCTCAAGGAAGCTTCCTTTTCCTGAAGAAAAGGTCTTCTTACTCTTTTTTTGTGAGCCTTGCAGCCCTACTGTCCGTCCCCATAAATGCTGTTTCCCAAGAAGTCATTTACATTATTGTTCATATTGTGGTGTCAGCTTTTCCCAGACGTGCTCTCCCCAAACTCACGAGTTATTTCTGTGATGATGGCTTATTTCAGAATCTTTCACAATCTCTTGTTTGGTCCTGTGGGACCAAATGTCATGCTGTCACAATCAAGGCTAGATTATGGTTTCTGGTAACATGTATAAAACTGGAGTTAACAATTTCTTCACCTGAGGAATGTTTCTGACCTGAGTCCTGTAATCTGTTCTGTGGTAATAATGTCCGTCTCTACATTTGTGCCTTAATCATTACTCACAGACCGTGGAGCAGTAAACTCAAATGACTTTACATTATCAGATCATCAGTATTAGGGCAATCCAGTATCAACTGGTTATCTTTTTTTTTCTTTTTTTTTTTTTTTTGCCCGTTTTGTGTGTAAGAAGAGTGGTAATGTTTTTTTCTCATTAAAACTGAGCTGATGCTACTTTTCTGTCTCTTATGGTTGAAATCAGTTACTTAAGAACAATTATAGATCTGTATTATGCCCCCCTGAAAGGAAGCGCCATTACAGAAGTTCCCATTCCCGGCATCGACGTCGTCAGGCTTCTTTCAGAATAGAAGAGTAGGCGCTGTTAGAACAGGTGTGCTAAACGTACACAAACATTGAGGAATTCATGGTGAAATTCTTCTCAGTATGTTATGCTATTCCAGTCTAGGACATATATATCTTAAAGTGTCACTGTTGCTGGGAAGTCGCAGTGAAATGGTGCCTCCCCGAGGGAGCAGTGAGAGAGGTATCTCACTCAGCCTCTTGTGACATCCTGTGGTGACTGCATATGCTTAGGATCTCGTTTTAGAGAATGCTTTAAAAATCTCTCCATCCTCTCTCTGTTATTAACTGACACAGGAATATGTGTCTCTTCAGTTACTGAATGAGCACATGCTTGGTTGATTTATGCTTCATATTAAAACAATCATTTGGTTGAATGAGTATTTGATTTGTGTTTACAAGTTACTCACTTAATCTTGTTGTTAAGAATCATTTCTTGGGGCACCTGGGTGGCTCAGTGGGTTAAAGCCTCTGCTTTCGGCTCAGGTCATGACCCCAGGGTCCTGGGATCGAGCCCCACATCAGGCTCTCTGCTCAGTGGAGAGTCTGCTTCCCTTCCTCTCTCTGCCTACTTGTGATCTCTCTGTGTCAAATAAATAAATAAATAATCTTAAAAAAATATGTATATATATAAAGAATCATTTCTGGTAGTACTGTTTTCAAGTGGGGTTTTCTTGTTTTTCCCCTTCTCTGTAGCTAGCATACATTGTAGCAAAACTTTGATTTATAGACATTTGCTGTTTTATTTTCCCATGTTTTGTGTACTTTGATGTTAAAAAAAATATATATTTTTGTAACCTGTTTATTAATGGATAGTTTGGCCAACATGATAGCTATACAAAAAAGTTTGAGGTAAGTTATAAGGAAATGTTTCTCTCTCTTTTTTAAGATTTTATTTATTTATTTGACAGAGAGAGAGAGAGAGAGAGAGAGCACAAGCAGGCAGGCAGAGAGAGAGGGGAAGCAGGGTTCCTGCCCAGCAGAGAGCCCGATACGGGGCTCGATCCCAGGACCCTGAGACCATGACCTGAGCTGAAGGGAGAGGCTTCACCCTGTGAGCCACCCAGGTGCCCTGGAAATGTCTCTTTTAATTTGATAGGCAGAAGAATTAAAGTATAATTTTTTGTGTCTGATAGGTGTGCTTTGTAGGTGTCTTCTGACTCCAAGTCTCTCTGAATATAATTTAAAAAATTTTTTTAAAGAAGTAGCAGTATATTGATTGGCAAATACATTTTTTATTTTATTTATTTAAGACTCTGTCTTCTGTATTCCTAATGGTGAAACCGATAATGTAAACTTTGCTTCACACATTTGATGACAGAAAACGCCAAGTAACTAGATACTATCCTAAGGTGACCAGCTATTCAGGCATGAAGTACTATAATCAAGTACATAAAAATCATGGCACGCACTCATTTTACGCTGTATTGAAAGTTTGATCACTAAACAAAGGAGACTCTTCTATATTTGAAAATACGAAGTGTGAGGATTTTTTTAAATGTGTATGAATATTTTTTCTTTATATTCTGCTTTACAAGTGGATTTTTATTATAGAAACAGGAAGATAGCAGTAAATAACCATGCCGAAAAATTTTAGTTATCCTTTTTGTTCAGTATTTGAGAAGGTCACTCCTCAGGCCTCTCCTACCCCTTTCACCGATGCCATGCACAATGGAGGCTGCTTAGTACCCCTCGTCGCCCCACCTCAAAGAGGCTTTCTCTCCCTGGGGACACAACTGTGCAGGGCTGGTCTGGTGGGTAGCTTGCATGGGGCCGGTGATTCCCTTTACGAGTTTGTGGCTGCTTTCTCTTGGTGCTGCCCAGAACTCCTGAAAGTAAGCATCGTGTCACCCTCATTACACCTCCTCTTGCTGCCTGTGGTTACGCCAGTACCTTTAATCTGGCTGAAGTCAGGTTTGCATGCCTGGAAGCCATTCTCCTTTTAGTAATGATGATGGCGACAATGGTGGTGTGCTGGGTGTTGGTGGCAGAGAAGGGGGGACTCTGTGCACTGTTGGTGGGAATGTGGCTTGGTGCAGCCACTGTGGAAAACAGAATGGAGGCGCCTCAGTAAGTTAAAAATGGAGCAATAATCCAGCAATTTCACTTTTGGGCATATAGCCCCGTGTTCATTGCAGCCTTATTTACAGTAGCCAAGATACGGAAACAGTCTACGTGTTCATGGATGAATGGATAAAGTTGTGGTAGAGACCTACAAAGGAATATGATTCAGCCATTCAAAAGGATGAAATCTTGCCATTTGCGAAGACACGGATGGACCTTGAAGGCATTATGCTAAATGAAATAAATCAGATAAATAATGATCTCTCTTACATGTAGAATTAAAAAAAAAAATCTCATAAATGCAGAGAACAGATTGGCTGTTGCCAGAGGGAGGGAGGTGGAGGGCGGTAGAGAAATGGACGAACGGGCATAAATTTATTTTACAATAAAATAAATAATAATGAGTGTACCTAGGCCTTTCTAAGGAAGTTGAGGATATTATTTATTCTTCCCACCAATGTGCGGTAAAGTGATTTGGCCCCATCTATATCCATAGATTTAGTGTTGACCTCTTTTTATTTCTGGTCCCACCAGGACATGCCTTAAGAGCTACTGGAGAGGAGTGTGGGCTCCAGTCTCCAGCCACCTTAGACTCAAGTTCTGGCTTGGTCGCTCTTGCACTAGGTTCTTGGGAAAGCTCTGACCCCTCTTTTATAAAGCAGCCCCCCATTCATGCATTCATTCCAAGATGTTGTTGATCGTCTCCTCCGTGCCAAACATTGTTTGAAAGGTTAGGGATGTCGTACTGGGGACAAAGTCCCTGTCTTCACAGGAGTTCAGTTTCTAGTGAAAAGAACAGACGAACAGGTAAACCAAAGACTATATAAAATTATCAGAGAATTAACAAGTTAATATCCATAACTTCCTTAGAAAAGGCTTGGAACATTATAGGTACACTCATTATTATACTTATTCTGGAACATAAAGTGTAACGAGAAAAATAAAGCTGTCAGTGGAGATGTAGGGCTATTACAGGGGGGCTGTTTTGGACCAGGGAGTTTTTAGGGGCAGCCTTTGAGATGGTGCTCTTTGATCTGAGACACGAAGAAAGTGAGAGGTTGAATTGTGTGGGTTATCTGGAAAAGAGCATCTCAGGCAGAGGCAGGAGGCCTTGGATGGAAGGTGTGTGGCATGGGACCCTCAAGGAGGCCGGGGTAGGGAGAGACCGAATGGTAGGAGGTGAGATGGGAGGGTCATCAGGAACCAGATCAGGCTTTGACTTTTCTTCACTGACTGTGGGAATTGGCCTGGGCAGGGGGATGGCATGACCTGATGGGCATTTCAGAAGCATTTCTGGGGTGGAGCCAGAGTGGGAGAAGAGAGAACCAGAAGGTTGCTGCACTGGTCTGGGGGAGAGATGATGGAAGTGCCCCACGTAGTGTGAGCCCCTCCAGGAAGATTACCATTACTGACCACACTTCTTGAAATTGCCGCTCTCCCTCGGCCCTGACATCCCCACCCCTTCTCCTCCCATCTCTCTTCTTCGTTGTCTGTCTCACTCTCTAATAATACTGTATCCTTTACTTGTTAGGGTTGTTATTTATTGATATTCATCTCTTGCCAAAATATAAGCTTCTCAAGGGCAGGGATTTTTCTTGGTTTTGTTCTCTAATATTTCCCTTGGACAGAAACTGACACAGGGTGTCTTGCTTGGTAGATACTGACCGAATGCATGGATGGGTCAAATGGTGATAGAGGGGTGAGGAGAGGTTGGATTTGTGGTGTCATTAAAGACAGAGCTAACAGAATTTTCTTCTGGATGATCTCATGTGTTTCTGGAAGTTACTCTGATAGACCGGAGGTCACAGACTTAGCTTGTACCTGACATGCAATATGACATCAGTAAGATCGATACAATGTTGTCATTTAATTCTAGTGTGCAGGAAAGAGTTACATTTTACCCCCTTAAGTGAAAGCAAATTAGTGAAAGAAAATATAGATCCAGGTCAGCAATCCATGGCCCCTAGGTCAAACTTGGCCTGTTGTCGGTTTCTGTAAATAAGGTTTAATTACAGCACAGCCACACTCACTCATTTGCAGAAAGTCTGTGGCTACCTTCACTGCACTGTACTTGAGGCAGAGACCATATGGCCCTCAAAGCTGAAAATACTTATTCTCTGGCTTTTTACAGGAAAAGTTTGCCAGCTCCTGATACAGAGCATTATAGAGAGTTGATGGTGTTCTCTATTTTATGGTATAGATCAAAGTGCCTTTTTAAAAGTTGTTACAATGAAGCAGTGTTCGTGAAAGCAAGTGGGGAATGAATCGATATTGAGCTGTCTCCACAAAATTGATTTCTTTACAAAATACCAAAAAGCAGAATGGACAAGGAAGTTCTGAAAGTGATTAAGGTAGCAAGACGAAACCTAAAATTTTAGGAAGGTGTTTAGTTCCACTGTCTGTAATCAGAAGAAGCCGCAGGAGCAGTCTAGCCCTAGGGATGCTTCTCAGGTAACAGTTCTAGAATCACATAACACAAGGCCAAAAGGCAAAGAGCATCACTTTCTCTGACACAGTGTACTTAAAATTTTGCTGTGCATTTCTTTCTTTCTTTTTTTTTTTTTAAAGATTTTATTTATTTATTTGACAGAGATCACAAGCAGGCAGAGAGGTAGGCAGAGAGAGAGAGGGAAGCAGGCTCCCTGCTGAGCAGAGAGCCCAACGCAGGGCTCGATACCAGGACCCTGAGATCATGACCTGAGGTGAAGGCAGAGGCTTAACCCACTGAGCCACCCGGGTGCCCCTGCTGTGCATTTCTGATCAACACAAACTTCTCATTGTGGTGTTCAGTCTCTGCCCAGCCTGCCTCTGTCTCAGCAACCTCTGCTCTCCCGTACACTCACACACGCACACTCTCATTTCCCTGCCCTTCTCTCTCCTCCTCCCATGTCTCTAGGCATTTTGCTCTTAGCTCCTTCTGGAGAGGGTGTCATTCCTCTCCCCAGCCTCTGCTCTACACTTGTGAAATCCTATTTTACTCACAGCCCGTCTAACATGCTGTCTCCCTCAGGAAGGTGTCCTGGTTCCCCATTTCCCCCTGTGGGTGCTTCCTTCCTTGGTCTGGACATTTCCTCTGTTCCTTGTTGTGTTGTTATGTATACTTACTCGTGCACTTGTCTCCTTCCTCCCGTTAGACTGTTCTGATGACACAGTGTTTTACGCAGAGTGGGTCCTCAGTAATTATAGAATTGATTTGAATTGATGTGATATCGTCTAATATTTTCTGTTCTAGTTTAATAATTAAAGTAAGTGATGATTACAAGCCACGGTTTGGAAAGCTGTGCTCTAAGGTATTTCTGCGGCCGGCCGAGCTGGATGCTTATGATGTTAAGGTTTGAGATTGCCACTGAGTCTACTCTCAAGTAGATTCATGTGAAACAAGTTCACCAAGTGGGTTAGTCATGTCCATTGCTGCCATGGCTGCTACAGCTCTTGCGAAAGCTTTAGCTTGTATAGTTTGTAGCGTAGGGAAGGGCATGTGAACCCTCTTGGTCTTCTGTCGGAAGGACCGTGTTCTTCTGACTCTCAAGTGATTGTATAGAGGGCCTGACCATTCTAAAGGGCCTGCACTAGCTCTTGCTGTATGGCACGTCCCTGCAAACACAGCCTGTAAGACAGCATTTGTCTCCTGTCTCACTGCGTTGGAAGGTCAGGGGTCTGCACCAGTTTAGAGTCCTCTGAAAGGCTGTTCACCAGGGTGGCTCCGAGGGCTGAGTTTTCACTGGAAGGTTTGACTGGGAAGGACCCTCCTGTGAACTCACACAGTTGGAGAGAGCTTTTGGTTTCTAATGGACTGTTGGATCGAGGGCCTCAGTTTCTTGCTGACGGTCAGTTGGAGGCCACCTTCGGTTCCTTGCCGGGTGGCCTTCTCCAAAGACCAGCTTACACCATGGCGACTTCCCTCTTTAGAGCCATCAGAGGAGAGAGTCTCTTTGTTACACAGGTGTTAGTTAACATAACCATTCAAGTGACATCTTAACGTCTTTGCATTTTTTATGGATTAGAAGCAAGTTAGAGATCCTGCTCACCCTTAAGGGGAAGAGATTACACAGGGACATGAATACCAGAGGGCAGGGACTGTGGGGGCCACTCTACAGTCTGTTAGCAGAAGGCCCATGCAGATGTAACCCATTCTTCCTGGAGCCACCCATGAGGAAGGTGTGATATGTTTTGCTTATCTCTGTTTAAAAGATTCTTGACTGTTGGGCGTTGGGCTCACCCAGGTGGTAGAACATGCAACTCTTGATCTCAGGGTTGTAAATTTGAGCCCCACATTGGCGGGGCGGGGGAGTAGAGATTACTCAAAAATGGAATCTCAAAAAAAGTTATAAAAATTAAAAAAAATCTTGACTGTTAAAATGCTATGGATATTTGGTAATTAGTAAGAAGAAGCAACATTTTTAGCTCTTCTAGGAGAAAAGTTGTAACTAATTAGTAATTCTAGCTGAATTCATTTTTATATTTCTGTGTCCCAGGAGTTGTCTCATGGATCAAATCTTGACCTCTCAAATGCACCTGAAATTGTTGTTCCTTCTTAGCCCTTATGTCTTGTTTTCCTTAGCCTCCAAGTATGCCCTCTTCTGGTTCTCCTCCTTTCTTCTCCTTCATTCCTTAATTTTCCTTTTCTGGATCATTTTCTTTTTTGCTGTTAAAGCTTGATCACTTTTATATGCTCAGTAAGTGTGTGTTGACTGTGTCATTTAAATGGCAGGAGGCTAAGTTCGAACTTAGTAAGGCAGAGGTTTCAAAGCTGGGTCCTCAGGGGCCGTTGGTGGGAAGGCAAGTAGACAGAGCTCGAGTTGGAACGCGGTGCTGCTTTGTGAAGGATCTGCCTCCAGTCTCAGACCAGATACAGAGAGTCCGCTCTTAGATGCTATGGATGGGGGGGGGGGGGTTGTTTGTTTGTTTTTCTCATTTTGTTACTTTAGTTCTAAGCAGTATTACATCATATCACACCCTGTGCTTTTATGACAGCTCTCATGAACTTTAAAGTATGGCTTAATTCTTCTTGGCAGGACTTGTGACATGAAAGCAGATCCCTAGTGGCAAGCTGTATTTACTATAAATACTTTAAAAACTGTTACTGACAATTCAGGGCTAATTAATGAATTTTAAGTTGGTCCCAATTTACTGATCTCAAGTTATTATTAGTTGTGACTTAATGAAAGTATTGCCAAGTTCCAAATATGGCCAGGCAGACTATACAGACAGGCTCCCTACTCCCCTGCAGTCTCTTTTTATGATATTTCCTTGTTGGATTTATAATTCCTCTCCATTCTATTTTTTTAGACCCTTTTTGGAAGATTAGTACATTGCATTACATTTTGGGGAGATTAACTTTCTTTTTACTCACAGACCTGAATTTGGTCTTGGAAGACATGTTCTTGCTACATATAATTATGTAATGTTCTCTTCCAACAGAATCTACATTTAAATTGATGTGGCAACCTTCAATCTGTGTGTATCCTTTCTTCTTAGAGACAGAAACCAGAGTTTTGAGTAAGAATTTCTCTAACCAGAAGCCTATCCCCTATACCAGGGGACTCAGCCTAATCACTTTGAGGAGAGAGACATTGGCCTCCTTGATTTCTTGTACCTGGGTATGGGGAGCAGAGGAACCTGCTGAATGAACACAGCCACTGTGACCAAAAGCTCTTACTTTCTTTCTCCCTAAATACAGTAGTTTCTTACTGTAAGATATTTTATCCTCTGGCTCATAAAACTTCCTGTTTGTTTTTCTTTCTTGCTTCTTTTGTAAAACTTGCTATTTTCAGGTGTTTTGATTTTGGGGGGAAGTTATAAATGGAATTGTGTATTTCAGAGAAGGTCAGGTTTAGAAGTCATCACTCATCACATGCCTATCTCCCTTTTTTATTTTTAAACGGCACACAAGTGTCTGACTTGCACGTGGTACTTCTTGCTTGGCAGGCTGGTGCCAGACTCAGTGTCTTTTGTTTTTTAAGAGATAAACGTCTGGTTGTTTTTGTTTTGCTGTGAGACACATGTGAGTCATAGTTATCATGAACTAAGCCCTTCCTCCAAACCTCTAATTATTTTGGACAACTTACCTACTTCAACATCTAGAAGCTAATATATTAAAAATTTCAACTGCATGTCTGTTTATGAAAGTTTGATTAGTCATCTATGCTTTCCCTTTATGGACTGATGTGATAATTTCTTGGTTGAGGAACTACCAGTCCTGTTGGCACTGACATTGTTTTTGTGCTTGGATATTGATTGCAAAGTTAGGAGAAGATTAAAATAAAGAAGTAGGCTCAGTCTCTGTGACTTCCTTCTTGGTCATGCATAGTACCAAAAATTTAGTTTCCACTAGTGTGTTTAATCCTGTGAATTATACTCTCTAATGCAGTAGTTAGTGGTTTTTTAGGAGAGCAAACAATACTGTGATCAAAGAGACAACTGAAATATTTTATATTATATTATTAAGGAACTTTGTTCAGCATTATCAAAATCATCATTTTCTCCATATATTATGACAGGTGCTATGTGTAATGGTTAAGAGAAGGTGTGTCAGAGGCAGACGATCTGGGCTTATATATTAGCTCTACCATTTAATTGGTTCCATGATCTTTGTGCTATTTGTCAAATAACTGTATCTTTCCAGGCCTCAGTTTTGTCTTCGTAAAATAGGGAATGGTAATAGTACTGCTTCACAAGGCTGTTTTCAGGATTAACTTAATTAATGTACATAAAGTGCATATGTGGGGGCGCCTGGGTGACTGATTTGGTGAAGCATCTGCCTTCAGCTCAGTCATGATCTCAGGGTCCTGGGATTGAGCCCCATATGACTGCTGAGCGGGGAGTCTGCTTCTCCCTCCGCCTGCTTTTTCCTCTCCTTCTCTGTCCCCTCCCCGCACTTGTGTTCTCTCTCACTCAAATAAATAAACAAAATCTTTTAAAAAAAAGTGTATATATACATAGGGCCTGGCACTGGCTAGTAGGTGCATATGAGTCTTAGCTGTCATTGGTCACCTTTGTGATTGTCTAGCTTTACAAAAATTTGTTAATAGCAACAAAGATTTATTTACCATATATTAAAAGAGTATACTAAGATTTAAATTTGCAAAACTAAAAATTTCCAATTAGACACCACTTTTCATCTATAACTCTTAAGAAATGAACAGTTGAAGTGAAACACTTCACTATCAAGGGCTATGGCAAAGTACGGTTTTAAAACATTAAAAACAAGCTAAAACCAAAAAGGTTATCTGTGGAGCTGTGTGGAAGACCCAGTGGTGGAGTTCTGCTTTTTTTTGGCGGGGTGTGGGGGGGGGAGGGATTTTCTTCTTTTAACATTTCCTAGGTTTCAATTTTTATTGAAAAAATAAAGACAGGTGATTTTCAACCAAGTAGCTGCCAAGTCTTGTATGTCTTATCTCTGGAATTTTAGTTTTCTTTGGATTACCACTTAAGTAAGTTTTCTTGACTGTGGATACTCTTCCATATTATTGTTTTAAATAGTCTTTTTTTTTTTAATTGGGAACATTTCCTTGAACATTCACATAGACTATATCAAAAGAAGTTTTTGTCTGTGGTTGGAAAAAATGTCTCTAACCTGCCAACAGAACTTAAAATTGCATAAGGAAATGGGTGTTGATGCTGAGAAATGGTGTGTAGGCAGCAGATCTCTTGTTCTGTCTGAAAACAGTGATGAAACATAGACAACAAATGTGGATTGCTGTTGCCCTATTTTAGTGTGGGAAAGACAACTTCAGAGCAGGAGAAAAACTTCTGCTGTTTTAATCAACTTTCATAATATTTTAGGCATGGGATTTTGTTGGCAGTCCTCGCAGGGATCACAGAAAGCTAATGTCTATAAAAAGTACTATGGTGCCTGTTGCATTATATTTGTGTTGAACTTTAGCAGGAGTTCATAACTTGGGATTTGTTTTTGATCTTCAAGTGATCTGTGGACTCTTGAAATTATTTATAGAATTTTACTTTTTTTTTTGAAGCTTTTATGATGCATCGTTGTCATGAACCAATCTTTTACGCTTTTATTTTTGTATTGTAGTAGAGTACACAGAACATAAAATTCATCATTATAACTATTTTTAGGAGTCTGGTTCAGTGGCGTTAGGTGCATTCGTATTTATGTGTGTCCATCACCGCTGTCCACCTCTAGAAACTTATCATCATTCCAACCTGAAGCTCTGTACCCGCTAAACAGTAACTCCCCACACCCTGATGCCCTGGCAACTTCTCTTCAACGTTCCCTTTTTATGAACTTGACTGCTTGCTGGGAATGGCAACTCTAGACTTTGCTGTGAAAGAGAGGAGAGGGCAAGGGGGTCCACGCTCTGAGATGAAGACCCTTTGCTCTTCTTTGCTCTCACCTTTTTCGTGCTTCAGGGTAATCATCAGTCTTTATTACTCTGTTTCTCAAGCAAGTGATGTGTGGCAAGGGCTCTTACAGAAAATAGAAGAGTCTGATTACGGGAAAGATACAACGTGCTGATCGGATTGTTCTACAAGTTCTGCTTAACATAGCTTTAGGGGCCAATGCATGCATCTCCTAGATCACGGGGCAGCTGTTGGGACTAAGAAAGCTTCGGAGAAGGTAGCTCCCCGTGGCATTCCTATGGCAGAGTAGTTGCGCAGGCCTGGGCATTCCAAAGGTCTGTGTCCTCCTCCAACACCTTCCCTTGCCCCCAGCGGCCTCTGTGTTACATTTTAGCAAGCCGGGTGTTATGGCTGACTTCATGCTCTATGTTAACCCCAACAACTGCTCTACCTTATGTAAGTGGAATCATGCACTGAATTTCCTTCTGATTTATCCATGTTTTAGCATGCATCAGAATTTCATTTCCTAAGGCTGAGCAATGGTCCATTGTATCTATATACCACGTTTTGTTTATGTGTTCTCCCACTGATGGACGGTTGGGTTGTTCTACCTTTTGACCATTGAGACGAATGCTGCTCTAAACATTGGTGTGCGAAGTCTGTCTAAGTCCCTGTTTTTATTTCTTTGGTGTATGTACTTGGAATCAGAATTGCTGGATCACATAGTAATTCTATGTCAAGTATTTTGGGAGACCAGCATACCATTGTCCACACTGGCTACACCAGGTTATACTCCTGCTGTCTGTAGAGTTTTGTGTTGCGTGCATTTTTTATTTTAAGAACCAGTCATTAGATTTCATCAAAATCTCGAGGTGATCTATTTGGTCCTCACCAGATTCACTTTAATTCCCGTATACCTGATGCAGTGAGCAATGTGTTACAGAGATGACTTAGTTAGGCCCATCCACCGTTTCCCTGGTCCACCAGAACCTCTCTGGATAGATGAAATGCAAGGCATCGCCCTTCAAGTTCAGTTCCCTAGGTTAACAGCAAAGTAGTTGAATGTAGCATTAGATAGAGTCTGATGTTCACATGGCCTTGGAAGACAGTATTCTTTTTCAGGCTCACAAGAAGACTGAGATGGCAAAACACAACAAGTAGCATTAAATTCTGCGAGTGTGGTAGGTTGGTGCTAATTTTAATTTCTCATCTGTGTGGAAGAGGCTTTGCTTACAGGCCAGCAGACGCTACTGTGTACCCGTAGGTACTTGAACAAACTACTTTCAGTGTGAGTATGATCATGGATTTCTTTATGTAAATAGATTTTTAAAATAGGTGTGTTGTTCTTTAAAATGGATTGTTATCAACCAGTGACATGATTGTAGCTGGAATTTTTTTCACCTAACTTTAGAATGATAACTAGCAAAAATTAATAAATTAATTGTTCATAGAAATATGACTCCTTTTTACTTCCTTCAAAAAATAGAACAAACGCAATGACAAAGAAAAGTTCAACATTATCTTTTGGTCCCATAACACTTGTAAAATCACATGAAGTTGAACACGGTAATTTGAAATACTACTCAAGGTTCTAGTGTTTATGTTTTATTTCTTTTTTTTAAAAAATTATTTATTTATTTGAGAGAGAGAATGAGCAGTGGGAGGGACCGGGGGAGTGGGATTGAGAGAGAGAGAAGCGGACACCCTGCTGAGCAGGAAGCTTGATGCAGGGTTCCATCCCAGGCCGCAGAGATCATGATCACGCATGGAATGCAGACGTTTAACTGAGCCATCCAGGTGCACCTTTATATTTTATTTCTTAAGGCAGAGACTTTGTGTCACAGAATTTTTTTAGTAAATGAATTTTGGAGTCCCTATCATTTGGGACCAGATTTTAGAAATCCAAAACAAACTAAAGAAAATTGTATAGAACTCTACTAGTAAGTCTGGTAAGGCTGGATTAGTGATGCTCTAACAGCCCACCTTTCTGCGCCTCTCCTCCCATTTAGGGTCACTGTTGTTGGTGGGACTGGGCACAGCTCAGCACTGTCTTTGGGCAGGAGAAAAGGTGGAGAACAACCAGTGCTGAAGTTACATCTTAGAAAACATGATTTTTTGCTTCTTCAAATTAATTAGCTCAATCACTTGGTGTCCATTTTTTATTTTTAAAATGTTAGGACTGAACTAGAAGGATATACCTTTTAAGGGGATGTTTTTTCCCCCCGAGGAGATCGGCCGATCCCCCGAGAACATGGTGGCGTGTATGATTCCAGAGTCTAAGCAGTTCCCCAGATTCAGAACCTGGCAAGTTACCCAAACAGCCTTTACAGAGCTTTTATAATATCCTAACCCTGTAATTCTTTTCTAATTTGGAGGTAAGGACTGTCCATCTTGTAAATTTAAAAATCTCCCAGTACTAGGCGTTACTCACAGCTGGCACCTAGAAAGAATGCAAATGCAAAGAAAATGGGTAAGATTAAGGAAGGTACAAAACTGTTGTGCAAACACTATTTAGTTCTTCAGCACTCTTAGTGGGGTTTGGTGGCTCTGTTTGTTATTTGGATCCATACATTTCAAGGGCAGATCACAGATATCCTAATGATAATGAAATATAATGACTTGCATAACTCAAGATTAAAAGTTATGCCTTAATCCAGTGGCTTTGTCTGCATTTCTCAGTGTTTTCTTTGGCTATACCTTCCTCTAGCTTTTGGCCTCAGGGTCCGATAGATAGTCTTTTGTTCCTACTCTGTGAAAGAAAGGGGCAGTATTTTAAGAGCAAAAGAATGCTTTCTTCAAACTCTGTGCATTTCCTTGAGTTTTACCCTTTTTCCACATATGAACTAATGGCCATGTGCTGATTGGCTTAGGTCTGAGTTCTGGGACTAACCATTCATTAGAAGAGGAAAAGGGACTTCTTTTGATTAACCATGCCCTAGAAAACTCTAGAATTGGTGCTGTAGCTAACTTCTCTTGAGCTTCGTGGATGTCAAAAGCAGTATTCCTTCAGGATGGGAATGGGACTACGTCCAGGACAGAGGTCTAACGTCATGCCCTGTAGTTCAGCCTCTCACTCCCAAATATCCAAATATATTCTTCCTCTTATGCGTGTCCTGAATGAAACTTTGCCCGTAATGAAACACTCTCACTACCTCCCCAGAGGAGGACATTTCAGCGTCTCATCTCATTCCGAGACCAAGATCTTTAGGTGACCCACGGTTGTCTTTCTCAGATCTGATGGAGCACCTTGTGGACCTGCAGCCCTGCGGCAGAACAACAACATATCTGTCCCTAGTGCTTGAGCAAGAGCAGCATGGTCATAGTACCAGTTTCCATCTGTAGAGGAGATAATGGAAGAGGACGCACAGTGAGCAACGCTCACCCTTTCCTGGTCCAGGAGTGATGAGTACCCGTGTATTGGCAGGAGGTTCATGTCTTAGCCTATTTGACAGCAAGTGATGTTTATGTCTGAGAGCGTCTCCTTTCCCTTTCCCAAGGCACATCTGCCGTGGCCTTTGAGAAGAACTGAGCACATGGGAACTGCAGCTTCTAGTAACTCTCTCCCCTTGCCCATGGGATTGGAAGGGAAGGACCTCAGCTCGTGTCAGAGCAGTGGTGCTCAGTGTGGTCCCCGGACCCGAAACTTAGCAGATTCTGGGGTGTCACCCCAGACCTAACGCATCAGAACAGGGGCTCCAGTGATCTGTCCTCCCGGAGTGTCAGATGCACCTTCTAGTTTAAGAACCATTGACTTAGACGCTCAGCAGGTTTTTGTGGTTTCTTTGGCAAATCACCTCCTTTAAAAACTAAGTGGACTGCAGTTCGGTTAGGGTCAGTTGCATTTGCAGTAACCATAGTCAGAGACCTTGCCTGGTCATCTGCCCTCTGCCTGTCAGGGCATGACGTCGCCACCCACCCCGGGTTCTTAATTTGAAGGCCACTGCCCTATCCTGGCCTCAGCTTGTTCCTTGCCTTTAGGCTGCATCTTAACTGCCTTTTCACAACAAGGTTTATTGTCCTCTTTGTTAGGCAAGGGTACACCTGTTCGGAGGGGTAGAGTGGTGGGTGCTGAGGAAAGGACCCTGGGTGGGGGGCTAGGTGTCCTCCTGGCTCCATTCTCCTCTTCTTGAGAATCTTTAACTTCCAAGCCTCTGTTTTCTGAAGCCTTAGCTTGGCTTCCACAACTTGGCTTGTTGGTTGGTTGGTTGGTTGGTGTTTTGACCATACTTGAGTCCACATTCCTGAAATTTTCGCATTTTTGGGGTTTATAGAGACAGAGAGGGCCTCTCTGTTTTCGTCCCTCTCGGCTTTCAGCTTAAGTTTATCTTTAGGCTACAGAGAGCAGGCAACACATTTCTTCATTCATAATTTTTATACCACTTACCTTTCTTTTTCTTGAAGCAACCATAATTGGTGCTTGGAGCAATGATGAAATTTAAGGTACGCGCTCTTTGGTTAAGAGTGCGGATGTTAGACCCTCTCTGTTGAGGTTAGAAACTGGTCCCTCTAAGAGACAGGAAGCAAATAAGAAAAAACAAGTCCAGGCTTTCTGTCTCCCTCTTTTGACCCGTGCCCTCATGGCCTCATGAGGAGAAGTTGGCAAAACATGGAACCCGTGGAGTACTGCTCGGGACTCAGAAGCAGTGCACTGTTGATACACTCCGCAAGATGGCTGAAAGAAGTCAGACAAAAAAGAGTATATACCCTATGACTCTATTTATATAAAATTCTACACAACTAAGTTATCATGAATACGAAGAGCAAGAGAAGGGCCAGGTGATGTGTCCAGGGGTGGAGAGGTGACAGAGGGACTGGAGGGAAGGATGACGAAGCAGCACCAGAAACCTTCGGAGTTCATGACTTCACAGATACATCCCTATAGCAACTGTGACGAGCAGCAAGGGGTGGGGGGTGGGCGGAGGGACAGAGAGTGTCTCAAGCAGACTCTGCTCTGAGCCTGGAGCCTGAGGCTCGATCTCACAACCCTGAGATCACGAGCTGAGTTAAACCAAGAGTCAGATGCTTAACCCACCAAGCCACCCAGGAGCCCCTGTCATGATGAAATTCCGATCCCTTAGGATTGGCATTTGGTTGTGGATGTCAGGACATATGAGTGGAAGCAGTGTGTGTTCGTGTAGCACCTTTTGATTTGTGTATTGAAGTAGCATGATCTAGGGCTTCTGAGTTTCAAATCCCAGCCTCACCACACATCAGTAGCCTTTAATAAATTATTTAGTCTCATTCCTTCTCAGTTTCTTCATCTGTAAAAGAAGGGCAATAAAAATCCAGACTTTATGAAGTTGATATAAGGATTAAAATTGCTTTCATATATGCAAAGTGCTTAGAACAGTGCCTTTCACACAGTAAGCATTGTGCAACTATTAGCTGACCGTTCATTACTCTGCCGTCCAGAGCGTTTTATTTTTAGGACTGGGTCTTGGAAAGATTTTTTTAAAAAGATTTTATTTATTTATTTGATAGACAGAGATCACAAATAGGCAGAGAGGCAGGCAGAGAGAGAGGGGGAAGCAGGCTCTCCGCGGAGCAGAGAGCCCGATGCAGGGCTCGATCCAAGGACCCTGGGATCATAACCTGAGCTGAAGGCAGAGGCTTTAACCCACTGAGCCACCCAGGCATTCCGGAAATTTTTTTTTATACAGTGTGTACAAATTGAACACTTAAACATAAATGTTTATTAGACTGGAAGTAGAGGGGAATATTTGGGAAAATACAGTAAGGGTTTTTAGCACTTGTTAACAGGTTCTGAAGCGAACCAATTTTCACTCCTGTTGGCAGTCAGGGAGCTTCCCTAGAAATGGACTTATGAAGCTAAGCTAGAATGTTTTTCTCTTGAAAAATCTTAACATGAACCAGTTTTCCCAATTTAATCTAGAAAATAAAAAAGTCCAATAGGATAGGAGATATTTGGGAATATAAGAAAGGATTTTCCTATACGATCTATTGAAAAACAGGAAAGTGAACATTTGAAGTTAGGCAAGGAATGTAGTCTGGGAAATGCTAATAAACAGCATTTCCTATGGTTTATTTGTAGTATTTGGGAGCTGTGGGCACTTTGGTACCGAGCCTGATTGATAATATTTGGATAAACAGTCTTACTGGGCCGTGATTGATTTTTTTTAAACAAAGGAAACATTCCATACCTCCATGTCTGCCTGTGTGACTCTGGCCTGCTGGGGACCCAGAGGTGGCTTAGGATTTACCTTTGCCTCCTTCAGAGGGTAGCTTCCTTGGGGTATAACCTATGCATACCTCTGCCTCTTGAAAAGGAAGTTCTCAGCAGGCATATTGCTCAACTCAAAAACATTATTCTTTAATGTTCCTATTCTAGTTCTTACATTTACATGATTCCCTTCATCTGAGATACAGAAATCCCTTTTCTGTCCTCATGTTTCTGAAAACAGCCTAATAGTTCTTTAAAAAGGATTGAATTCTCTATTTAAAGCAGGATAGCATTTAATCACTCCCTCTTGTCCCAATAAAGAAGAAGAGTTGTTGCCGAATCAAGAGGGAATTGGACAGTCTTTCGAGGAAATAAGGGGTAATATGTATGAAGGGGAGTGTACACTAAACCTTGAGGCCCCAGTGGGAAAAGCTTTTCTTCCAGGAGGTGTGGGAAGGGTGGGCAGCCAGTGCCTGTCCATTAAAGGACCTGCTGGTTCCCTCATTTTATCTCTGATAAACTGGTATTTGTCTTGGCCCTGCTTTAGTTAGTGAGCTCCAAAAGCTAGAGATAGGCAGTTGAATTTTACTTGGATTATTTTAATGCTAATTAAAGTATTCAAATTTGGAGAATTTGTTGAAATGAAAATGGTGGGTAATTGCATAAATGCTGAGGCATTACTTTTCCATTTCAATTTAAAATGCCTCCTTTCTCTTCATTATATAATTACTCATACCATTATTTGACCCAACAATTTGTTATTTTCCCATACAGGTTAGACAATTATCTGAATTTAGCCTTCTACTTTCAACACAGTTGAAATAGAAGATTTTTCTTTTTTTTTCGCAGGATGTTTTGACTCGTGTTAGAACAATACCTTTTATCCCAGGCGCCAAAATGTGGTACCTGTTATAGGTTATGGAATTAGCTTCGGCTAGCGTTTCCTGTGAAATTTCACCCCGGCAGACGTCAGCCTCCAGGGCCGCTGAGGAAGCAGAAACAATAAGCGCTCTTTGCTGACAGGCCTTTACTTTTTAATATATTCTGAGTTCTACGAATCAGGGGTTGTTGTCCTTGCTGGTAGGGTTAGTTTTGGGGGTAGGGTGGCGAAGCCTTCAGGGGATTAACCGCCCCCTCCAGGCCGGTCTTCCTTCCATGTGTTGTCCTTTAGAATATTTGGAAGTGGAGTTCTAGTGTTCCTTAGTCTAATAGCAGGAAGTGTTAACTGTTGAGCCACAGGAAGTAAATAAATGGTATTTCTGATATCATCATGTAAATTTGGCTTCAGCTCCGGAGGATAGGAATAGTACTATTGTTTACAAATCCACATTCCTTGGTTCCATGCTTGTAGGTCCTGATTCCTTCAGTTGGTAAGGGGGCCCCGTGTTTGTACCTAAGAAGAAGCAGCCCAAAGGACTAACCAAAACCCAAACCAAAACAAAGCAATAACAACAAAAATCCCCTCCAAAATGTAGAGGACGTTTAGCGGTGGAAGAGGGGGAAACTGTGTGTGTGTGTATATGTGTGTGTGTTTGTGCTTTATATACAAATATACATCTACTTGGTTATATATATATATTTTTAAAGAGTGTGTGTTACTGCTTTTTGACTTTAGCTAAATTGGGGATATGCCCTACATGGCAGAATTATATTTTAAGGGGTAAGTCATATATGTTTATTTCTTACAAATACATATGCCTTAATCTGATCACACATCGCTATGATGTATACACACAGCGCCCAAGTAAAGTCTACTGTGGTAGGAGATAAATAATTGCCTTCAGGAGCCCTGTTTTTGTGTTGTTGTTACCCCCCCCACCCCCACCCCCAGCATGGATACTCATAAGTTAATTCAAGTCTGTAACAGAGTCACTTTGTAGGGGTCCCCCAGCTCCCATGGCCCCGCTGTCTGTGCTTCACTGGTCAGTATAACTTGGTGGGGGTAGATATCTTCAGTGGTCTCTCTGAACGGTGCAGATAATAGCTTCACATTAATCTTTTGTACTGCTGTTACTATTTTAGAAAACTAAAAATGGCATTGTAGGTGGAATAGAAGAAAAGTTTTGGAGAAGTATGTGCCTTTCGGTTGACAGAATTTCATCATCTTCCACCATCTTCCACCATGCTATTTTGGTCATTCAGAAAACAGTTGTTGCTGTTATGGGTGTGGCACCTTGTCTCCCAGGGAGTAAACCACTGGCTACAAATAGAACAAGCTCAGAATCCAGCTGGAATTATTGTTACTTATTATATTTCTTCTGTGTATTAATTGGTATGTCATCTGACCCAGGCCAGTATATTCAGCGATGCCCTTTTTTTTCCTTTTCTATTTTTTATCTGTGTGTCTTCAGTTCTAAAGGTTATCATAGAAATGTAAGGAAACTTAGGTAGATGCTATAGAATCATCTGCAGCAATGGTTTCTGTAGACCTTGATGGATTTTTGCTGGTCTCTGGTGAAATAGAAAGAAAATATAGTGAATTTTTCCTGAAGCTAAATATTTGATTCTTTATCATGATATTCCTCCTATTTTGGTGTTGAAATGGGCTCTTTTTAAGTAAAATAATGACAGTACAGGGTAGTTTGACTTTTGTTTTGTTTTTTAATGTCTTTACTTGGCAAAATGAAAAGCTGGTGCCCAATTTGGTAGGGCAGGTGTAAGTGTGTGCATTTTAAAGTTGATGTCTCTTGACATCTCAAGGTCTGGAACTGCTGATGGAAAATGTACATTGAATACGGATGGTCTTTGATGAATACTTTGGCCCTTTGATTTCTCTTACTGGCTAGTGTATTTGACATGGTATACACATTGCGTTGTGTTTATATCCTGTGTATGGTCTCTGGCCAAATCCTTCTAGTCTCTAAGCTTCTGTTTCCTGTTCCATCTGCCTGACCTTGAAGACAGGAAAGCAGCTCATCCTTTCGTCTGGCAAGATCTGTATGGTCTCCTTGCGTCTTCTCCATTCCTGGTTTCCCTTTCCCCACCTCATTGTATCTTACTGGATTTGTTTCCAAGAAGATCCAGTTATAAATGCCAGCCGACCTTTTATGGCTCTGTAACCAGGGACTGACTTGACAGCTGGTCTGGTTTATTATGAAATCACCAATAGCTTTGGGAATGGATACTCTAGTAGTGTACACGGCACTGTGTAGGATTTTATGACACTCAGTAAAATGAGTAAAATAATGCTTGTTTCCTAAGTAAATTGCCAACCACTAAGAGTATTAAACACACAATCATGTATTCTTTATTGTGTTGTTGTGGTAAAATACACATAATATACATTTTATCATCTGAACTTTTTAAGTGTACAGTTCAGTTGTATTAAATGCATTCACATTTTTGTGCAGTCATCACAACGTCCATTCCCATAATTCTTTTCATCTTGTGAAATGAGACTCTGGACCCCTTAAACAATAATTCCACATTCTCCCCTCCCCACAGCTGCTGGCAGCGCCGTTCTACTTTCTGCCTCTGAATTTGGCTACTCTGAGTACCTCATACAAGTGGACTCCACACAGCATTTGTTTTTGTGTGTGTGTGTGATTGGTTTATTTCATTTAGTAGATTGTCTTCAAAACTCATACACATCTTAGCACATTGCAAAATTTTCGTTCTTTCTAAGGGTGAATAATAATAGTCCAGTGTGTTTTCCTTATCCTTTCCTTGGTCAGTGGCCATTGGGTTGATTCCACATTTTGGCTCTCGTAAATAATGCTGGTACAGATAATGGGTGTATAAATATCTCCTCAAGACGTGCTTTCAGTTCTTCCGCATATATACCTAGAAGTGAAATTGCTAGATCCTAGAAGTAGAATTGCTGGTAAATTCTACTTTTTTAATTTTTGGAGGAACTGCCAAACAGTTTTCCACAGTGGCTGCACCATTTTACATTCTTATCAACAGTGCACGAGGGGTCCAGTTTCTCTATATATTTGCCAACACTTAACGTTTCCTGTTTGTTTGTTTTGATAACCAATCTAATGGGTGTGAGATGACATTTTATTGTAGTTGTGATTTGCATTTCCCTAATGAGTAGTCATATTGGGTCTGTTTTCATGTGCTTACTGGACATTTGTATATCTTTGGAGAAATGTTGGTTCAAGTCCTTTGCCCGTATCTGAATTGGGTTGTTTTGTTGTTGAGTTTTAGGAGTTCACTGTAATTCGTTAATCTCTTATCAAATATATGATTTATAATTTTTTTCTGATTATGTGGGTTACCTTTTTACTCTGTTGAAAGTATCTTCTGGTGAACGAAATTTTTAATTTTTCTTAAATCCAGTTTGTTTTTTTGTTTTCTTGCCTGTGCCTTTGGTGTCATATCCAAGAAATAATTGCCAAATCCAAGGTCACGAAGCATTTATCTTATGTTTTCTTCTAAGAGTTTTGTTGTTTTAGGTCTCACATTTAGCTTTTTGATGCATTTTTGCGTTAATTTTTTATATGGTGTCAGGAAAGGGTCCAGCTTCATTATTTTGCATGTGGATATCTGGTTTTCTCAGCATCATTTGTTGAAAAGAATGTCCTTATCTCATTGAATGGCTTGGCACCCTTGAGGAAATCATTTGAATATGTATGTGTGAATTTATTTCTGGGTTCTCCATTTTATTGCACTGGCTTATAAATCTGTGTTGTGCTAATACCAAACTGTTTTTGATAAGTAGAGCTTTGCAATAAGTTTTGAAATCGGTAGTGTGAACTCTTTAGTTTTATTCCTTCTCAAGATTGAGATCCACCCCCCGCCCCTGCAAAAAACATTTTTGGGATTTTGATAGGGATTGCCTTGAATCTGTATACCACATTGGGTAGTATTGACATTTTAACAATATTTATCCAATCTATGATCATGCAGTGTGTTTCCATTAAGTTTTTGTCAGTTTCTTTCAGCAATATTTTGTAGTTTTTATTATGTAAGTCTTTCACTTTGATCAAGTTAATTCCTAAATATTTTATTCTTTCTGATGTGGTTGTAAATGAAATTGTTTTTGTAATTTTCTCTTCAGATTTTTCATTGTTTGTGTATAGAAATGCAGCTGATTTTTGTATATTGACTCTTGTTCATGATACTTTGCTGGGTTCATTCATTCTCACAGTGTATGTTAGGGTATATTTTTAGGATTTTCTGCGTAGATGATCATATCCTCTGTAAACAGATGATTTTACTTCTTCCTTTCCAATTTGGATGCCTTTTGTTTCTTTAACCTGCCTAATTGCTCAAGCTAGAACTTCCAGAACTATGTTGAGCAGGTAAAAGTGAGCGTCCTTGCCTTGTTCCTGATTGTAAAGGAAAAGCTTTCAGTTTTTTACCTTGACTGTGATCCTCACTGTTTTCCACATATGGCTTTTATTGTGCTGAGGAAGTTTTCTTCTGTTTCTAGTTTATCGATTGTTTTCATTAAGAAAGATGTTGAATTTTGTCAGATGCTTTTTCTGCATCAGTTGAAATGATCATGTGTTATTCTTTCTCCATAATTCTGTTGATATAGCATATTACATGGATTGATTTTTTAAAAAAAGCTTTTATCTGAAAGCATAAGAGAGCATGAGTGGGGGGGAGGGGCAGAGGGAGAGGGGGAAGCAGACTCCCCACTGAGCAGGTAGCCTGACTCTGGCTGGATCCCAACACCCTGGGATCGTGACCTGAGCTGAAGGCAGATGCTTTTTTTTTTTCTTTTTAATTTATTTTTTAAATTTCTTTTCAGTGTTCCAGAATTCATTATTTATGTACCACACCTAGTGTTCCATACAATACGTGCCCTCCATAATACCCACCACTAGGCTCACCCAACCTCCCACCCCCCGCCCCTCCAAAACCCTCAGATTGTTTTTCAGAGTCCATAGTCTCTCATGGTTCATCTCCCCCTCCAATTTCCCCCAACTCCTTTCTCCTCTCTATCTCCCCATGTGCTCCGTGTTATTTCTTATGCTCCACAAATAAGTGAAATCATATGGTAATTGACTCTCTCTGCTTGACTTATTTCACTTAGCATTATCTCTTCCATTCCCGTCCATGTTGATACAAAAGTTGGGTATTATTCCTTTCTGATGGAGGCATAACACTCCATAGTGTATATGGACCACATCTTCCTTATCCATTCATCTGTTGAAGGGCATCTTGTTTCTTTCCACAGTTTGGCAACAGTGGCCGTTGCTGCTATGAACATTGGGGTACAGATGGCCGTTCTTTTCCCTACATCTGTATCTTTGGGGTAAATACCCAGTAGTGCAATTGCAGGGTCATAGGGGAGCCCTATTTTTAATTTAATTTCTTAAGGAATCTCCACGTTGTTTTCCAAAGTGGCTGTACCAACTTACATTCCCACCAGCATTCCCACATCTTCTCCAACACATGTTATTTATTGTCTTGTTAATTTTGGCCATTCTAGCTGATGTAAGGTGATATCTCAATGTGTTTTTGATTTGAATCTCCCTGATGGCTAGTGATGATGAACATTTTTTCATGTGTCTGCTAGCCATTTGTATGTCTTCTTTGGAGAAGTGTCTGTTCATATCTTCTGCCCATTTTTGGACATGATTATCTGTTTTGTGTGTGCTGAGTTTGAGGAGTTCTTTATAGATCCTGGATATCAGCCCTTTGTCTGGATTGTCATTTGCGAATATCTTCTCTCATTCCGTGGGTTGCCTCTTTGTTTTTTTGACTGTTTCCTTTGCTGTGCAGAAGCTTTTGATCTTGATAAAGTCCCAAAAGTTCATTTTTGCTTTTGTTTCCTTTGCCTTTGGAGACATATCTTGAAAGAATTTGCTGTGGCTGATGTCGAAGAGGTTATTGCCTATGTTTTCCTCTAGGATTCAGATGGATTCTTCCCTCATGTTGAGGTCTTTTATCCATTTCGAGTTTATCTTTGTGTATGGTGTAAGAGAATGGTCGAGTTTCATTCTTCTACACACAGCTGTCCAATTTTCCCAGCACCATTTATTGAAGAGACTTTTTTTTCCACTGTATATTTTTTCCTGCTTTGTCGAAGATTATTTGACCATAGAGTTGAGGGTCCATATCGGGGCTCTCTACTCTGTTCCGCTGGTCTATGTGTCTGTTTTTGTTGAAGGCAGATGCTTAACCAACTGAGCCACCCAGGTGCCCTTACATAGATTGATTTTCATATGCTGAAATATTCTTACATTCCAAGAATAAAGCCCACTTGATTTTAATGCATAATCCTTTTACTATGCTAATGAGCTGTGTTTGCTAGTATTTTGTTGAGGATTTTGCATCCATGTTCATAAGGGATATTGGTCTGTAATTTTTCTTGTGCCATTGTCTGGCTTTACTATTAAGGTAATGCTGCCCTTCTAGAATACGTTAAGAAGTGTTCCCTTCTTTTCAAGTTTTTGGAAAACTTTGAGAAGGATTGGTATTGCTTTTTTGTGTTAGGTAGAAGTCACCAGTGAAGCCATCAGGTTCCCGGCTTTTCTTTGTTAGGAGATTTTTGATTACTAATTCAAGCTGTTTAGTAGTTACAGGTCTATTTAGATTCCCTGTTGCTTCAAGACTTGCTTTTGGTAAGTTTTGTGTTTTCAGGAATTTGTCCATTTCAAATAGGTTATCCAGTTTGTTGGTATACCGTTGTTCATTGTACTCTCTTATAATCCTGTGTATTTCTTTAGACTTGGTAGTAATGTCCCACTTTCATTTCTGATTGTAATAATTTGAGTGTTTTTTTCCTCAGGCCATGTAACTAAAGGTTTGTCTGTTTTGTGGATCTTTTCAGAACCAGCTTTTTTGTTGATTTTCTCTGGTGTTTTTCTGTTCTCTATTTCACTTATCCCTTCTCAAATCTTTATTATTTCCTTCTCCTAGCTTTGGTTTTAGTTTCTTCTTCTTTTTCTCTTTTTCTAAGTTATCAAGTTGAGTGTTGATATGAGATCTTTCTTTTTTTTTACTTTTAGTTTTTTAAAAGATTTTATTTATTCATTTGACAGACAGAGATCACAAGTAGGCAGAGAAGCAGGCAGAGAGAGAGAGAGAGAGAGAGAGAGAGGAAAGCAGGCTCCCTGCTGAGCAGAGAGACTGATGTGGGGCTTGATCCCAGGACCCTGAGATCATGACCTGAGCCGAAGGCAGAGGCTTAACCCACTGAGCCACCCAGGTGCCCCGAGATCTTTCTTTTAAAACGAGAAAAGTGTTTGTAGTTATCAATTTTCTCCTTAGTACTGTTTTTTCTGCGTCCTCTAAGTTTTGGTGTGGGGTTATTTTAGTTTTCCTTCATCAGTATGTTCTCCTTTGATCCATTGGTTGTTTAAAAACATGTTGTTTAATTCCCACAGTTTTGTGAATTTTTGTATTCTGATTTCTGACTTCATTTGTTGTGTTCAGAGAAGATACTTTAATCTACAGAGACTTAATTGTGTCCTAACACATGGTCTGTCCTGGAATATGTGCCATGTGTATTCTGTTGCTGTTACCTCTAGATGGTTCAGTGTATTGCTTAGGTTTTCTGTGCCTGCTTTCCTTCTTTCTGGGTGTTCTGTTCATTATTGAGAGGGTATTAAAGTAACTACTGTTATAAAACTACTTCTTTTTTGAATGCTGTCAGTTTTTGCTTCATATTTTGATGGTTTGTCATTAGTGTGTAAATATTTGTACGTGTTATATCTTCTTTTGGTATTAGATCTTTTATGAATTTATAATGTGTTTCTTTGTCTTTCATTACGTTCTTTGATTTAATGCCTGTTGTGGTGGTATTAATGTAATGACCACTGCTCTCTCTTGGCAATAAGTGCTTGGAATATCTTGTTCCATCGTTTGACTCTCAGCCTGTTTGTGTCTTTAGATCTAAAATGAGTCTCTTATGGACAGCATATCGTTGGATCATGTGTTTTTATCCGTTCTGCCAGCCTCTGTCTTTTGATTGGAGAGTTTAATTCATTTGCATTTAATTACTGATAAGGAGGGACTAACTTCTGTCTTTGCGCTGTTTTCTGTATGCCTTATAAAGCTTTGCCCCTAATTTACTGCATTCTTGTTTTCCTTTGCATTTAGCTGATTTTTTATAATGAAAGCTTTTTTTTTTTTTTAAAGATTTTATTTATTTTGACAGAGAGAGCACAAGTAGGCAGAGCGGCCGGCAGAGGGAGAGGGAGAAGGGAGAAGCAGGCTCTCCACTGAGTGAGGAGCCCGACATGGGGCTCCATCCCAGGACTCTGGGATCATGACCTGAGCCGAAGGCAGCAGCTTAACCGACTGAGCCACCCAGGCGCCCCTATAGTGAAAGTTTTAAGTAACTTTCTCATTTCCTTGTGTTTATATTTTGTAGCTGTGTTCATTATGGTTACCATGGGGGTTACCTATAACATTCTAAAGTTCTAACACTAATTTGAATCTGTCCCAGCTTAATGTCAATAACAGTAAAACCTTTGCTCCTTTTCAGCTCATCCCCATGTCTTTTGTTATTGATGCTGAATCTCTCTAGTAAACTTTTCATTTTGATTCTTGTACTTCTCAGCTCCGAGTTTCTTTTTTTGTGCTTTCTGTTCTTTTATTTCCATTTTTTCATTGATTGTTCTCTTGATTTCCACATTTTTTGTTAGTTCTTTGAGCATCTTTAAGACAGCTGTTTTGTAAAGTCTTTTTCTAGTAGCTATGCCATAGGACTTTTTTGGGGACAGTTTCTGTTGACATATTTTTTTTCCTTTGAATAGGACATACTTTCCTTTTTCTTTGTATGTCTTGTGATTTTTTTTTTTTCTTCCAACAACTGACAGTTGAATCTAATAATGTGGTAATTTGGGAAATGAGGTTCTCCCCCTTCACAGGTTTTGCTGGGTTTTGTTATTGTTTATGTATTTTTTAATTGTTGTATGCTTTGTTTGTGGTGAGGGTCAGCCTGAGATATGAACGTAAGATCTTCTAGGGTCTTTTCTGATCCTTTTTCTTGGCGTATCTGGTCACTTTCTAATTTTGCTCATATGTGCAGTTGTTTTTGAGTGTCTGGGCTCCCCAAAGGGAAAAAAGTGAAAAATGAAGGGATAGGTGGGATGCTGACCCTTTAAATCTCCTCACAGTCATTTCGGCTAGAGAGACAGAGACTTTTAAGGTGCATCAGTGCCGGTCACCTCTTTATCTTGAGCCTCTGTGATAAGAAATGTCAATCAGAGCATCATTCCTAATACTCCGAGGGCACGGTCCTTTTTCCCACCCTACCACCCACATGTTGTGTGTAAGCTGCTGTCGGAACACATGGCTAGGGGTAAGGTATGGGTAGCATGGGTAGCTGCTCCTGGGCTAAGAGCTGAAATTACCCAAAAGTTGCCATTCAAATCTTCCCCCCTAAGTTGCAAGCTGTTAGCAGACACCAGAGTTCCAAAATTGTTACATCAGACAGATTCTGGGGGTGCAGTACTCTCAAAGTGAGGACATCCTTTCCTGGAGCTTCCCAGTCCACCACCTCCTAGGATCCTCCCTACCCATCATATGTTCTTACACACAGTAAGTTGCATCTTAAGAGAGGTAAAGTACAATCAGTGATAAAGGAGTTTCAGATAAGATAGATGCATCTTTGCGGACTCTTGGCTGGTTCAGTTGGAAGAGCATGCAGCTCTTGATCTCAGGGTCACGAGTTCGAGCCCCATGTTAGGTGTAGAGTTTAGTTAAAAAAAAAAAAAAAGCTGGGGCTCCTGGGTGGCTCAGTAGGTTAAGCCGCTGCCTTCGGCTCGGGTCATGATCTCAGGGTCCTGGGATCGAGCCCCGCATCGGGCTCTCTGCTCAGCGGGGAGCCTGCTTCCCTCTCTCTCTCTCTTCCTGCCTCTCTACTTGTGGTCTCTCTCTGCCAAATAAATAAATTAAAAAAAAAAAGGCTAGATTTATCTTTTATTGAGCTGCCTATGTAACTTTGGGTAAATTTCTTGATCTTTTTCAACTTCAGTTTCCTCTCTGAAAGCTAGTGATAAAATGCTGATACCAGGATTTCTGTGAGGCTGAATGAAGCCATGAAAAGCAACCTTTTACTATTGTTAGCAACCCTCTCCCCGCCCCCCTCTCCCCACCCAAACCAGGTGATTTTAAAGGTGTGGTGCTTTTTACACAGAGTGATGGGTAGTGATGACAAAGGTGATTTGTTTTAGCTAAAAGGAATGGGAAGTAAGGATATAGAGCTTAAATATGTTAGAGCATCTTTTTGAAGCAAAGGATGTGGCCCCGTAGCTAATGGAGGTAGAAGAATGGAGGCAGTTGTTTTTGAATTCAGTGTAAGTAGGAGAAAGTTTGGCTGCTGCTATAGCTCCCTCCTCTTTTCCCTCCTTTCCTTTCTTTTTCAAACGGAAAAGCAACTTCAGAAAGGTACCAGTTGAAGAGAGAGGCCGTAATTGTTAGAATAAGATCTCGGAGTTGGGGACAGAAGATGGAATTGGTGACCCCAGTGGAGAGATTGAGTCTAGGTTGGAGGCTTCCTGGCCACAGGAAGCTTAAGGTTTTAGAACTGTATTTTGTTAGTTTTTAAGGATGTCATTTTTTTCTTTGCTTGGTCAGGATTTTGAGCTTGGCAAACAGGTATTATGTTATCATTTGAAGATCTAATCAGATCCTGATGATAGGAGTATCTCTTACATTTGCTTAAAAGATCAAAAGGCTTTTCCTGGAAATACTTTTAAAACCAAGATCAGGGCTCACAATAGGCTATGAACAGCCAAGTCTGGCACAGCCTGTCCTGTGTGAACCTCTTGTTTCTTGAGGGGTTTTTTGTTTTGTTTTGGTTAGCTTCATTTTACTTTCGATATGGAAAAACATGGCGGGCGCTACAGCATGATTTTTGTAAAGTTTGGCTCTGTAAAGGGGCTTATTATTTGGTAAGGTTGAAGCTTTTGTCAATTGATTAAAAGTAAATATGGATTGAATTATGTGGATGAAACTGAATACGCTATTTTAAAGTATTAACGTCTGAGTCCACAATAGTTTTTTTGGGGGTATTTAAATTTATTTTTGACCCTAAAACACAGAGAGAAACAGAATTCTGAGTCACGTAAGCTTTTTTCCTTCCCCATAAAAAATGGTATCAGTATGGTGAATTTTTTTAGAAGTATAACTCTGATTTTTAAATTGTTTCAGAACTTGTGATATTTAAAGATGCTCTTTAAAAGAAAAAAAAACTGAATATGTTAAAACTTTTAGTTTTCATTTGCTTTCTGCGGTTTAGGTATTAAATTTGACATTTTGTTATGCATTTGAGCCCTTTGAAATATTTTAATTTGTGAAAATTGTTATTTCATCTCTCTGGCTTCCGTAACTTTAAAAAAATTCTGCCACAGATGCTTTTTAAGACTTATGAGTTACACTGCTAAATTGAATGGTGAATCTGTCTTTGCTTTTGAGGTGTTTAGTTCCTTGTTGGCCTGTGGCCACGGGACATCCTTACACAGAGTGGTAGGTGGGGTGTGCTCCTTTCATTCTTCTGTCAGAACAGTTGAGGGCTCTTCAGGATTTGCCATCTTTCTCAGAGTTTCTCAGCATCTCTTTTTGGTTTTGGCTGGCAACAGGCAACCTTCAAAGATCTTTTGTTTTCTGACGGTTGAAGAAATTGGCTTGATGTTCCTACTCCCAGACAATTATTTAATTGTTTACAGATAACCGAAAGTATCTCATAAAGGTTTCTATGATGAATCCCTTTATTTTGTTAGACGCTTGTCTTGTCGAAATGATTGGTCATTGTAATTCCTGGTGATGGAGGGAATTGTTTTTAACCTAAATGTCATCAAAAACTCATTCTTTCTTTTTTGATTTTGTTGTACCTATTTTTCCTGTGTGTTATAACTGATTTCTCTTTTTTTTAAAATGTAAGGCTTAGCAGGTTTAATGCTTGAGATTGTGCTGTTACAACATGCTTGCAGAAATACACTTTATAGAAATTTTCACTTTATCAAAATAATATGTTCTGATAACTGCAGATAAGGATGAACCTATATTATACAATAAAGAGTTTAGAACTTCAAAAACATATCACATCAAAAACCCTAATTAACCCTAGGGGAGCAATTTAGTGAAGAATATTTTTAATTCTTAATGTAATATACTTATTGGCTTATTTTGATTATTATAAATGTTTCCAAATATCACCCTGTTTTATTAAGATGTTCTAGTGGATTTTCAATAGGGAGTTTTCCATGGGGGTGCACTTCCACCTTTATTAAGTGAGCCCATAGGAAAACACGATTTGGTTTCCACAGTTGGTTTAAGCCAACCCATTAGCGGTACATCTGTTCCATAAAGTTAGGTATACCTGGAACAGGATAATGCATAATTATTTCTTTATAGAATTGTTTAGGACAGTCACATTAAACAAACAGTGGCCAACAGTTACCAATCAGTTACTAGGTAGACGCTATTCTAAATACTTTACATGTGTTCATGCATTCATGTTATAAATGTTTCAAATACATGTTTCCCTTCACTTCTTCTTTTTCCTTCCCCTTCTTCAGTCTGATGTCCCTCAAGACAGTTACTTTTAAGAAATAGCCCAAGTCAGAAGTAGTAGTAGCTTTTATTAAGATTGTCTGCTTAATTTATGGAGCCCTCCATTGGTAGTAGAAATAAGAGAAAGGGGTCAGGAGACTTGAAGTAGTTTCAGGAGGCAAAGAGAGCAGATTCTCTGCAAGAGTGCTGATTTACCTTGAGTGACGACTGCCCATCATAAGGAGATATTATAGATGAAGGAATGGTAGGGCTTGGTGCACTGAACGTTACCATGATGCCTGAGAAGGGCAGAGAGAACCCAAGCAATAGAATTTAAAGATTTTCTTTTTTTTTTTTTATTTGACAGAGCGAGAGACACAAGCAGGCAGAGCAGCAGGAGGGAGAGGGAGAAGCAGGCTCCCTACGGAGCAGGGAGCCTGGGATCATGACCTGAGCCAAAAGCAGTCGCTTAACCGACTGAGCCACCCAGCTGCTCCACCGAGCAATAGAATTTAAAAAAACATGGCATATCAAATGAGATGACATATTTTGCCCCAGAGCCAGCAAGAAGACGAAAAACAATTTGTAAAGAAGGGTGAAATAACTTGTTGGGGCTAGGCTAGTGGATAGAAAAGAAGTTTAGTCTTAGATTTCTAAAGAATAAAGGAGAGAAACACATGCTTTAGACAACTAATTTCATAGTACTGGTCATATCTTTGAATCCATATGCTACATTACTGGTATCTCATGTCAGATGATTGACTAGTTTATTATTTGCCTCTGTATGTAACTAGGATGTTTGACACACATTTATTCTGGGGAGTCAGATTGTATGGAAACAGCATGAACTTTGAAATTTGGCAGGCCTAGATTTGAACCTCAACTACATGTCTTGAGCAAGCTACTTACTAGACTACCCCTCCCCCGCCCATTTTTAGTGAGTTTTTTTTTTTTTTTTTTTTAAAGAGTAATGCCCCCCTCAGTGTTGTGCTGGGGGTTTTTTTTTTTTTTTTTTTTAAGATTTTATTTGTTTATTTGACAGATAGAGATCACAAGTAGGCAGAGAGGCAGGAAGGGAAGCAGGCTCCCTGCTGAGCAGAGAGCCCAATGCGGGGCTCGATCCCAGGATCCTGGGATCATGACCTGAGCGGAAGGCAGAGGCTTTAACCCACTGAGCCACCCAGGTGCGCCCGTGAGTTTTTTTTTTTAAAGATTTTATTTATTTATTTGACAGAGACAGAGATCACAAGTAGGCAGAGAGGCAGGCAGAGACAGAGGAGGAAGCAGGCTCCCTGCTGAGCAGAGAACCCGATGTGGGGCTCGATCCCAGGACCCTGAGATCATGACCTGAGCCGAAGGCAGAGGCTTAACCCACTGAGCCACCCAGGCGCCCCGCCTCGTCCCTTTTTATAGACTGCTGAGCTTTAATTTCTTCCTACCGGACAGTGGTATTAATGAAGAAAACCTGGTCTTTTTGTTGTTGTTGTTGTTGTATATTGTAGTATGTTTTCCGGAGGCAGAGGTTTTAACCTACTGAGCCACCCAGGCGCCCCTTTAGTGAGATTTAATTGACATATCACATTGTATAAGTTTAGAGTCTACAACATAATGATTTATGTCTTATTGTGAAATGCTTACCATAGTAAGTTTAGTAAACAGATTTCCCTGCACATGATTAGCATTTTTTTCTTGTGATAGGAACTTTGAAGATCTAGCTCTCAGAAATTTTCAAATATAAGATACAGTGTTGGTAATTATAACCATGCTGTATATTACATTCCCAGAACTTAACTTGATTGTAACTAGAAGTTTCTACCTTTAGATTGCCTTCACCCATTTCCCATCCTCACTCCTTACTTCTGGCAACCACCAGTCTCCTCTCTGTTTTTATGAATTTGTTTATAGATCTCATCACCTTTTTGTAGCTTTCACATTTCTTTGTAGATCTTCACAAAGTGAAGTCATACATACTTTGTGTTTCTTTGACTTATTTCACGTAGCGTAATAAAGCCCTCAGTGTTCATCCATGTTGTTGGAAATGGATGTTCTTTTTAATGGATGAATAATGTTCCATTGTGTATGTGTGTATACGTGCACATGCTACCATAGTTTTGTTCATCTGCTTATCTGTTGGACAAACTGAAGTGGTTTCTGTGTCTTGGCTTTGGTAAATAATGCACTGACAATGAGGATGCAGACCTCTGAGATCGTGATTCCCTTTCTTTTGGATATATGTAGTCGGAAGTGGAATTGCTGGATCATATGCTTGTTATATTTTTAACTTTTGGCAGAACCTCCATACTGTTTTTGGTAGTGGCTGCACCAGTGTGCATCACCACCAACAGTGGCCAGCTGTTCCCTCTCTTTTCTCTACATCCTTACCAACACTTGTTATCTTTTGTCTTTTTTTTTTAATTTTTAATTTTTAATTTTTTTATAAACATATAATGTATTTTTATCCCCAGGAGTACAGGTCTGTGAATCTCCAGGTTTACACACTTCACAGCACTCACCATAGCACATACCCTCCCCAATGTCCATAACCCCATCTTTTGTCTTTTTGATGGTCGCCTTCCTAACAGGTGTGAAGTGATATCTCGTTGTGGTTCTGATTCACATTTCCTTGATGACTGGTAATGTTCAACCCTTTTTCATGTACCTGTTGGCCATTTGTATGTCTTCTTTGGAGATGTCTGTTTTGATTCTTTGGCCATTTTTAAATTGGATTATTTTTTTTCCCTGTTGAGTTCCTTATATATTTTGAACATAAAGTCCTTATTGGATATTAGGAATTTCTTATTATGGAATAATAATCAAATATTTGAATCACTTACTATATTATAAATTAGATGTGTGGTTTGAAAATATTTTCTCCCAATCCGTAGATTGCCTTTTCATTTTGTTGATCACTTCTTCTGCTGTGAAGAAACTTTTTAGTTTGATGTAGTCCTATTTGCTTACTTTTTATTTTGTTGCTGTGCTTTAAGGTGTCACATCTGAAAAATCATTGCCAAGACCCATGTTAAGGAAGTTTCTTCCTGTGTTTTCTTCTAGAACTTTTATGGTTTTTGGTCTTACATAAAAATCTTTAAACCATTTCAAATTAATTCTTGTGATTGGCACAAGACAGTGATCTAATTTCATTCTTTTGCAAGAGAACTTCCAGTTTTCCTGGCAGCATTTATTGAATAGACCAATCTTTTCTCCACTGGTTCTTGGCTCCTTTGTCAAATATTACTTGAATGTATATGCATAGGTTTGTTTCTGTGCTCTTAATTCTCTTCCACTTGTCTATTTGCTTTTAAGTCAGTACCATACTGTTTTAATCACTGTAGCTTTGTAATATTGTGTGAAATCGGGAAATGTGATGCTTCCTGTGTTCCCATTTCTTAGTACTGTTTTGGCTATTGTTAAGAGTATTTTGTAGTTCTGGACAAATTGTAAGATTATTTTCTCTATTTCTGTAAAAAATGCCATTGGAATCTTGATAGGGATTGTATTGAGTCTATAGACATCTTTGAGTAGTATGGACGTTTTAACAGTATTAAATCTTCCAATCCCTGAGCATGGGCTGTTTCTCCAATTATTTGCGTCTTCTTCAGTTTCTTTCATCATTGCCTTATTATTTTCAGCGTAGAGGTTTTTACCTCCTTGGTTAAAAATGTTCTTATGTATTTTACTGTTTTTGGTGTTATTGTAAATGAGTTTATTTTCTTTATTTCTTTTTCAGATAAATTGTTAGTGTATAGAAATACTACTGGTTTTTCAGGGGTTTTTTTTTGTTTGTTTTTGGTTTTGGGGGGGTTGTATGTTGATTTGGTATCTTCTACCTTTACTGAATTCATTGATTAGATCTAACAGGTTTTTGGCGGAGTTTTTAGGATTTCTTATGGATAAGATCTTGTCATCTATAATGATGCCTAGGTGGCTCAATCTGTTAAACATCTGCCTTGGGCTCGGGTCATGATCCCAGACTCCTGCTTCTCCTTCTCCCCCCACTGCTTGTGCTCCCTCTCTCTCTCTTGCTGTCTTTTTTTCTCTCTCAAATAAATAAAATATTTTTTAAAAAATCATGTCATCTGCAAACATTATTTTACTTCTTCTCTGATTAAGATGCCTTTTATTTATTTTTCTTATCTAATTCCTCTGGCCAGGACTGAATAGAAATGGGAAGAGTGGATGCCTTTGTCCTGTTTTTGATCTTGGAGAAAAAGCTTTGACCCTTGCAACCATTGAGTCTGATGTTAGCTGAGGGTTTGTCATGTATGGTCTTTATTGTCTCATGGTACAGTATTCTGCACCCAGTTGGTTGAGTGCTCTTATTATGACTGGACGTTGAATTTTGTCAGATAGTTTTTCTGTATCTGTTGAGACAAACATGTGTTTTTTGTCCTCAATTCTATTAATATGTTGTATCACACTTCTTCATCTGTGTGTGTTGAGCCACACTTGTTTCTGAGGGATGAATTCCACTTGACCGTGGTGTATGATTCTTCCAGTAGTATGCTGTTGAATTTCATTTGCTAGTATTCTATTGTGATTTCTGCATCTGTATTCATGAGGAATATTCCCATGTAGTTCTCTTGTCTTACAATGTCTTTATCTGGCTTTGCTATCAGGATAATAATAACCTTATAAAATGAGTTTGAGAGCATTCCCTCCTCTTCTGCTTTTTGGAAGAGTTTGAAAAGGATTGGTATTCATTCTTTTTAAAATGTTTGACAAAAATCATCAGTAAAACTCTATCCAGTCCTGTGCTTTTCCATGGTGGGATATGGTTCAGTCTCTTCACTCATTATTGATCTATTCAGATTTTCTATTTCTTCATGACTTAATCTTTGTAGGTTGTATGTTTTTAGGAATTCGTGCATTTCTTCTAGATTTCTTCTACATTATCTACTGTGAACAGCTCTGTAGCTTATGTCTCCTTGTATTTCTGTGGTATCAGGTGATGATCAGACATTTCCAAAGTAGATTCTTCTTCTATAAGATGGGGATAATAACACTGAACTCTAGAACAATGAATGAGATAATGGGTATAAAACATCCAGAATAGTGTCTGATACTCAGTCAAGACTCAGTCAGGGAGAGGCCTGCAACAGTTTTCTCTTTTCCCTTCTTACGGAACAGATGGAAATTGAGAAGAGAAGACCTTTAACAACCGGGAGACTAGAATTTGTGCTCATAAGAGAGAGACCACAATCTGTGTTTTATCTTAAAAAAAAAAAAAAAAAAGGTACACAGCTTAGGAAGAAAAGAATGGTAGTTTTTTAAGGTTATGTGGTTGGATAAACAGTAAAAATCATTTGAAAATATATGTGTTACTTAAGAGTGCCGTGCAAAAATTATCAGAAATGAAGCATTGCAGAGCGCCTGGGTGGCTCAGTGGGTTAAAGCCTCTGCCTTCAGCTCAGGTCATGATCTCAGGCTCCTGGGATGGAGCCCCGCATCAGGCTCCCTGCTCAGCGGGGAGTCTGCTCCCTCTCCTCTCCTCCTGCTCACACTGTCTTTCTCTCTCACTCTCTCTCTCAAATGAATAAATAAAATCTTAAAAAAAAAAAAGAAATTAAGCTTTGCATATTTGGCCACTGAGTACAGTGATTCATATGTATCTCATAGTCACATATTAGCAAAATTACACATTGGTCGGGTTCAGTTATTAAAAGTTCATTTTTTCCTCATTTTGAAATTTTAAAGCATTTATATTATAATGGTGTTTTAAAACCTTGCTGGTCATTTTAGCAATTGAATCAATGAAGAATTACTTCCTTGTTTGGTTTTGTTCAGTGTTGTTGAGACTTTGGCATAGGACTGTTCTATTGTGTTGTAACTATTTCTTTTATAATAACAAAATCTATTTAAATTATATTTAAAAATTATGAGAGTAGAGCCAATATTTTAGTTTTTCAAAGATAATTCTTTATTATGTCTACAGACAATTGGGAAATCTATTTTTTTTTTCAAAACTACTGTCATTTTCCTTGTTTACTTTCTCTAATGTGATCCTATCAGAATTCATTGGATTTGTTTAAATGTATTTTTTCTGACTTCAGGAATGAAAAATGTTATCTGAAAATTTCTCGGTGTATTTTGTTGTGAGAATGCTTTGTTGCCTACTCATTCTTATATCATTAGTTGAAAGCTGAATGAATATGCTTTATTATTTCTAAGCAATACAGTATACATAAGCAATACTAAATTTCTACTTTTATAGTGACCAAGCAATGTCAGTGGCTTGAAGTGGACCTTGAATTTGTTTTGATTACTTAGTCACTGTAAGCATTTATAAACTTTGTTCCTCATCGATATGTTCATTTGGAGATAATACTGTGTGATTTGTGCAATTATTCTTGAATAGTTGAAGCTTAAAAAGAATTGCATGTTGTAAATTTCTGGGCCTTGTGGAAATAAAGTAAGTATGAAGTATGATGGATACTGGTTTTTCAGTGTTTCTCATTTCAAGTGGCACGTGTTATAAATTAACATCTTGGTGTATGTTTTAGGTCTTTTTCCATGTTAAGTGTGTACTATCTTTTTTAAAAATTTGAGCCTCATTTATTGCCTCATTTGAACAGGTGCCTCAATGCTTGTACCTACTGCAAAACTAAACACGCCAGAGGAAATTTGGCCAGTTACCCAATAGAAGAGCTAGTAGAAAGAGCCAGACAGTCTTTTCAAGGTAAGATTTTCTAGAATTATGTGTGATTTTAGCCTTCTTAACAAATTATAATATTCTTCTAAATAACCCTTCACTTTAAATACATGATGCTTCTTTAGCTTTCTGGAGGGTCTATAAATATTTTAGCCTATATAGCAGAAATGTTACCAGATTCAACCAACCAGGTTCTAGTGTTCATATTACTCTTCTTTTTACTACTTTTCCATCTTCCATTTTCTTATGATGTACTATGAATTTTATCACCCACTGTCACTTCATAGAAAAGACAAAAAATAAAAAGTAAAAATGAAATCCATGGCCATCTAATGTGCATGAAGACTTTTGTGGACTGAGTGAAATACTTTTCAAGATTTCCAACTCTTTCTTTGGTAATTTTTGGACATTTGGAATGTAGAATGAATAAATATTTCCAGGAGCCTTGAAAAAGGTAGATTCTACAATCGGTCAATAAAGATCACCCTCAAAAAAAAAAAAGAAAAAAAGATCACCCTCTTTATCTGCAGAACTGTGGACCAGCAAAGAGTGGTACGGGTAAAGAGACCTAATGAGAATAACTCTTTGTGTGGGTGGCCAGCTGCTTCCAAATCATCACTTGCTGGAAAATGTGATTGTTTAGGTATCTCTCAGCATATAATGAGCCTTATCTTTAATGTGAGTCACAGTTGTGTTGACACTAACTGCTTAAACCATAGACTTTCTCTTTTGTCTTTGTTTATAATATGTGTGTATAACATTGGTGTGTCTTTACACCCAACATGATATAAGCTATTGTCTCATAATCTTGTGGGTTAGTAGTTATTGGCAATGTACTTGTCCTTTTAGCGAGTAACTTGGAGTGCTCCTTTCAGTACTTCACACCCTAGAAGTGATAGTATGAGTTCTGAACATGTTTCTTTATTTAATCTGTGAAAGCCTTTATCAACATGAACTTGGAATGCTCTTCATAATAGAGAGAAGAGTACCTTGATTGATTTATGAACACCTCCCAACAAATTTTTTCTATTTTTACAACCTTAGTTCAGTCCCTTCCTTCATTCACATCCAACTTATATTGAACAAGAAACAAGAGGCAGCTCATTGACTCCTGCCAGCGTTCTGTTTTAGAGCAGGTAATTATCTAATATGAAGAACAGTCTGAGTGATTGTCTTTTGTACAACATGACTACATTAAGGCGTGTTCAGAAAGGGCATAAATTTGCACAGGAACCTCATCTATTTGAAAAATGATGCCTTTGCTGCCATTCTAAATTGGTGTTTATTTTTCCATATATCTGTCAGAAAATGGGGATATTAAAACTCTATGATCTATCCACCAAACACTGCAAATTGGTAGTATGAATTACTTTCGAATTACTTTTCCAACATTATGCATTTCTCTCCGCAGCTAAATGTAAGTCTTAAACATCTTCTCATTTGACTCTGAACATTTATTTTAAAGATCTAAAACTGATAAATCACCATCTAGGAAGTGAAGGTATTCTCTTTTCTCCCTTATATCTATCTTCACCTATAACCTCTCCTAACATTTTGATGTGATTGCTTCACGACTTAGTATGGACACAGTGATTGATTGATTTTTATTTAAATTCAGTTAATTAACATATAGTGTATTATTAGTTCCAGAGGTAGAGTTCAGTGATTCATCAGTCTTGTATAATACCCAGTGCTCATTACTTCACGTGCCCTCCTTAATTGGACACATTTATGTATTACGCTTGACTTGAGGTAAAAACCAGAAAGGAATAATCATAGTTTTTATAAACCAATCGTAGATTTTTTTTCTAAAGATATCCAACTTAGTTCTCTGATTTATCTTACTTATCTTTAGAAATGCCCTCTGAGCAGTGGAAGTACAGGATGTGACTTCGTTCAGACTTTATTGTCACTTAGCATCGTCATAGCCAAGTGGGTTGGGCCAGTTAAGGTGAATGTTACAAAGACTGTATCCGAGGTCAGCAGCGATGTAGTGTTTACTCACAGAGAAAGCACTCGAAGAGATCCAGTTAGTACTGCCTTCATCATCATGAGCGTGTGTTTGGGTATTTGTGTGTAGGTGTGTTGCCTTTTATTCCCGACCTGGAATGTTGGCCATGTAACTTCCATTGTCTTGGTATCTGTGTATTAGAGCTGAAACCAATTGCTGCTCTTTGGACTGGTGAGCTCATTTGATTGATGTATGGTAGTGTTACTAAAATACTGAAGTCAGGGGCGCCTGGGTGGCTCAGTGGGTTAAAGCCTCTGCCTTCGGCTCTGGTCATGATCTCAGGGTCCTGGGATTAAGCCCCACATCGGGTTCTCTGCTCAGCGGGGAGCCTGCTTCCTCCTCTCTCTCTCTCTCTCTGTCTGCTTGTGATCTCTGTCTGTCAAATAAATAAAAATCTTTAAAAAAAAGTATTGAGGTCATAACTTCCTAGGCAAGGCAGGATGGTTAGGAGAACTTTAAGGAGTTAGGTATTCAATGCTCTTTGCCATAGGAGAGTTTGAATATGAAACAGTGTTCTGCTGCTGACCAGCCACGCCAGTCTGAAGAAGGTACTTGCCCACTCCAGGCCATGGTTTCCTTGTTACTGTGACATTTAATATTCTTTGTTGTTAGAATTTGAGATAACTTATAGGAAGTAATTGGCTATGTTCTTCTTATGAAGAAGACATGCTACTTAAACTGAAGGAATTTAAGTGAATCCAAGAAGTCTAATTTTGAGGGAAAATATTGAAACATCTGTAACAGACATTAACGAATAGTGTCAAATGACAACTTTTCTTTTGATACTAAAACATATTTTAGGACTCTATAGATAGAAACTATTTAGTGTGACCATTACGTTTCATTCTCTTAATTTGAGAAAAGCAAATTTGTGCTGAGAATGGCCGTATACTCTTTTTCCACTATAGGAGGTACCCGTTGATAGCTTACCTTTTTTTTTTTTTTTTTAATTTATTTGACAGACAGAGATCACAAGCAGGCAGAGAGGCAGCCAGAGAGAGGGAGGGGGAAGCAGGCTCCCTGCTGAGCAGAGAGCCCTATGTGGGGCTCGATTCCAGGACCCTGGGATCATGACCTGAGCCGAAGGCAGAGGCTTTAACCCACTGAGCCACCCAGGCGCCCCGATAGCTTACATTTTAAAGGGATTGAGTTCATTTTCTTTTTTTCTGCAAAAGACATTGGGATGTTACTGATCTTACAAATTTTCTATATGTGAACTTTTAAAATTGTGAAGAATAATTATGAAGGTAAATAGAAGAAATTCTCTCTTACCTCTGTGACTTGCATATTTAATTCTAAATAATTCATGTGTTAGGAATATCCTTTGAGCTAGAACCCTTTAAATTCGGCGTGATACCATTATTATTAAATGGCCCTATAATTAATAATAGACAATGTGGTTCTTCGAAAGGCTGCTTTAAGATGAAGACCCTTTTAAATATGTTGCCAATAAATTTTATGAGAGCTATTCTGTTTGTGGAAGTTAATTTCCCATCCTGAAAAGTACATTTCCTTTCTTTTTCTTAAAGTTTTTGATGACTTTGTGTCAGAAATACCAAATGACTTTCAAAAACTCTGTACCAGTTGTAGAATGGGGATAGAACCCAGATTGCCTGGCATATGATACAATAAGAGCACAATTTCTTTCTGAATAGCATATTTATGAAACATTTTATATTCATATAAATTTATTCCATAGTGGTCTAATGAATGAAGAGGCTAAGGGCTGACCCAAAGGGAAGGGAGCATTCAGAAGAGATTCTGAAATAATCATGGAATCATTCTGAATGTACAGTGGATTCCAAAAGCACCAAAAATATACTGACTGTACATTCAGCTGCCAAAAAATGAGAGAGCTCGTGAAATTTTGAATGGATAGCCTTAAAATAGAAATTATTTATATTTTTAAATAGAAATTTTAGTTTGCCTTTTACAAAAAATACGTACATATATAATGTGTATAATAATCATACTAATACATTAATATGTACGTTACATAAATATCTACAATACATTAATACATATGTAATATGTACATATTTAGTTTATACTTATGTGATTTCCTTGCTTTTTTTTTTTTTTTTCCTTTTTCTCTCAACCCAGTCCCCTTGACATTTTCACCTTCTCAATGTGTTTATCATTTTTGTGGTCAGTCCTGAATGTGAGTATAAGATTTATCAGGTAACTTGAGTTTCTCCTCTCATTGTTCTAACAGCCTGTGGGGAAACCTTCCCTCTCACCTCCTCACCTCTGCTGAGATTTAGGTTTTAAAAATTCCTGGGCATCGTGGTGTTCAGGGACCGGCGTTTGACATGGTTGCATTTTAGATATCTAGAAAAACATGTCAGGCTGTGACCAGGACTTTGTTGGGGCCAGGATGAATTTACAAGCTAGTGTTTTCTAGGATATTTGTATTGATTTTTCTCTAGCAGCTAATCAATCAGTTTCAGTTGTATAAGTAAGTGATGGAGCAAACCTTTCTAAGTGTGCTGGGTGAGTGGTGTGGAAACAGCACCTTTCACTGCTGCTTCTGGAATCAAAATGTAGAGATGATGGATGAGCTATTTTTATAACGATTGTGTGCTTTTCTAGATCTCATTTGTGTGTTGCTACTTTTTCTCTCCCTCATAAATCTGAAAACCCTTGCAGGGTAAGTGGGATAAACCGGTTATGGAAAGGTAAATAAATTAAGGTGAAATATTCAGAGCAGAGAGAAAGTTTCTTGGTGTTTAGTGATTTTAGTATTAATGTTGAAATTTAAAAAAACGAATTCTGTTTTATTTGAGACTTGTAAAGTTACTGTTTTTTGTGTGTAAGATTAATTATGAAATGCATCTAGGAGACATTACCTCCTGACCTTTTATGTAGGGAAAGACATGAGCAGAGTTTGATTTTCGGATGTATGAACTTGGATCGCCAAGTTTTACAGTTTTTATCAAGCCACGTTTGACTCATCACTGTTAGCAGTGATTACTATATATTGATTCTGATCTGAGATCGGAAAGGAGACCAGTAACTACATCCTGTTCATTTATATGGCCGTTATTTAAATGTCTCGTTTACTCCTATTTTCATTTGTGCTGTGTTGACATAGAGAAAGTTCTTTCTTCTAGAGGATTAATAATTTAATTTAAGTGTTTGTTATATACTGTCAACTTTCAAGGAAGATTTTAGGCAGCTTACATTAAAGTGTTGTGCATGTGGGCACCTGGGTGGCTCAGTCGTTAGGCGTCTGCCTGCAGCTCAGGTCATGATCCAGGGGTCCTAGGATTGAGCCCCGCATCTGGCTCCCTGCTCAGTGGGGAGCCTGCTTCTCCTTCTCCCTCTGCCCCTGCTTGTCTTCCCTCTCTTCGCTGTCTCTCTCTCTCTCTCAAATAAATAAATAAAATCTTTAAAAAGAAAAAAGAAATACAAGATTGTGCATGTAATGGACCCTGAAAATAAAAGCAGTATAAAATGTTGTATTATGTTTGCCAAGAGGGAAGATAATTTTACAAACTGGTGAATCCTGGCTCTAGAGAAGAATAAGGAAATACAGCGGTTTATATACTTTGATTTGAGTGTGTAAAAGGAAGTATATAGTTTATAATGAGTCAGGTACATGTTTCGAGGCTGTAGACACTAAGAAGAATTATTTTCCTTTCATAAGAGACATTGAATAATGTAATAAAAAAATATATATAATATATTAAAATACTATATATAAAATATAAATATAACATAAAATATATATATAAGTATAAAATTGCTTTTTAGCTGGTCATATATAGAAATTCAAGACATAGTCTGCACATGGCCTTTTCTTCTGTTGATTCTTTAAAAAACCCAAAATATAACATTAAATTGTAACTTTTCGAAAAAATTTTAATGGGAGAGCTAATAATATGTGGTGTGCATGATACATGCAACTGGATAGGAGGACCTGATGCCTAAATGGTTATGTGTCAGACATTCAGTTTAAATAAGCTGAGATTAATCACTTAGATTTCAGAGAATGCTAGTTAAGTCTGTCCTTGGCAAAGCAGAGTACAATTTACCTGGTCTTTGTCTATTCAGATCTGTGAGTTTCTAGGACAGTGGTGCTCAAGTCCTTATTTATTTATTTTTTAAGCGATAAGGGAAATCCTTTCTTCAAATGGAATTTGAAGAGTAAAAGCTGAGCCAGCCCGGTCTTAGTAGAGGCGAGGCCCTGTTCAGTGAGCCCCTTCCCTCGGAGGCCTGGCCCCGGAACCTCTAGAACCCCGAACTGGCCGGCTTCCCATTGGTATTTCTCTGGGGCACAGTTTGCCCTGCTCTGCGCAAGCAGAGGGTGCCTGGGAAACACTTCCTAAGCCGAGGGGGCAGTCAAGCAAAGAAGCAATTACCGTTAATTTATGTGCCAAAAATCTGGAGTGTTTCCCAGACCCCCAGCATAAGCCCTCGCAGGCTCTCCCGGTATCTAAGCACAGACACATTTTGCCAGCGGGCCAGCGGAGCTGAGCCCCGGTGCTCAGGACAGGGTTGAGCCGGGTGCCGTCCTGGGGAAGGAGCTCGGATGGGCTGCTTGCCGCTGCTGTCGTGGCCGGCCGCTAACGGTGTGGATGGTTGTGTTCATGCTTGCCTTTTTTTTTTTTTTTCTTTTTTTGGGGGGGTAAAAACAAAAATCCTTTTTGGGTGTCTTGCAGTTAGCAGAAAACAGGTAGTAATGTTGTAGGTCTTTCCTAAAAGCAGAGTGGCCTCACGCGAACCTCGGGACACTGGGGGATTCTTGTAACTCCTTAATATACCACTCCTTTCTTGAAAGGGCTGTCTGGTGAGTTTTTTGGGCTTGGTGGACCCTAAGGCCTCTGTTGGCAACTGTTCATTTCTGCCCCCGAAGAATGAAAGTGGCCACAGACAACACATACACGAATGGGCGTGGCCGTGTTCCATTAAAGCTGTATTTATAATGGGAATTAGGGATGACAAGGTTCATTGGTCACCTTTGGGGAAAGCTAACCTAAACAAACCAGGGAAGACTGGCAGAACCTCCCGTTGCTTCCGATATGCTAATATATGTCACAGATCCCTCAGAGAAGGAGGGCCGGATGTTGATCTAGAATAGACCGTGGTACTCCATCTGGCTGTTCATTTTAGTCCCTGGGCAGTTCCCGTTCTTGACAGTGGCACCGCATTTCCTATGACGGGGAGCCCTGCACTTTCTAGAGTCTCAGTGCGTCTGGCATAGCGTCGGAGCTGAGAACTAGAGTCGAGAACCAGCAGTTTGAGAATTGTTGGTTGAAGCTGTAAAATGAACTCACCCTCTTCCCCTCTACTGAGAAGGATCTTGAAGAGGAAACCCTGGTTGCTGAGTGAGGAACGAACGGCCTTGGGGAGGTGGGAGGGGCAACACGAGTGTCAATTTGCTGGCATCCCCCCTCCACCAGGATGGTTTCAGAATGCAAAGGCGCTTATTTAAGTTAAAAGGGGCAATGATTTTGTTATCCCCTAAGGTATCACAGAAGGGTCAGCTGACACTTGCTGATTATTTACTGTGCTGTCTGGGAACTAAAAAGATGAAAAGCAAAACGACAAATACATGATTCTTCTCATTGAGGGGCTCCTCCTAGTTTAGAAGGACAGGATAGCAAGTGGGGCTAATGAAAGCTAAAATTCCCAGAACCAGGAAGCGGGTAACAAAAGTCATTGGGCCTTTTAACATGTATAAGCACCTGGATTTCCAGAATGTCCGTGATGGACCTGGGGCGGTGTCCACAAATTGGCCGCCTCTGGGTTACCTCTGCACCTTCTCTGACTCTGGGCCCCTGTCACCAGTCAGCCAGGGCTTCTCCTCCCAAGCCTTCTCCGTGGTCGGCCACGACCACCGCCACTGGAGCGCGCTTAGGGTCCTAAGTAGAATCCACTTGCCCTTCTGAGTCTTGGGGTTTCTGATGCTAGCGTCGCGGTCTGTGAAAGAGACACACGGGCCAGCAACTCCTTCACTCGAGTAGCTGTGTTGCAACTCTAGAGTTGTTATTTCCATCCATTCATTCAACAAGTATTTATTGAGCATTTGTCAGAAACAGCCCGTGTTTCTGCTAATAGGCACATGCCTTAGAAAAGGGAGGATAACGTACATTCTTACAATCAGCCTTTGGTTACTTCTGCTGATAAGATAGGGAGGCCACTGGGTCAAGTTTGCTGACCCTTGAGCAAACAGCTTACCTTCTACGTGGGGAACAGGGAGACAGTCCCCAGGCTGTTCAGCAGAATGGCATCTGTTCATAATTCTCTGAATTCTCCTAGTTCACAGAACATACAGCCCAACGTACAGAAACCTGGGAGCTTCCGGGAATACCTTTTGTACCTGTCCATAGGAAATCCGGAGTATCATCGGTCCCTGCTGTTATTGGAGTGGTATTTTGGGGGCTCCATTGTGTTCTACAAAACAACTTGCCAATACGCAAGTACAGAATTATATTGAAAATAACGAGACATGGGAAAACAAACGAGAACAGAAAAGTCAAGTGTTGATGGGGAATTGCATCGAAAGTAGGCCGTCGTCACAGATGCTGTGTGGACTCTGAACTTCTGGAAAGCTTGTTGTCTATAAGGAGAAAAAACCCACCTTGGCGTTCGATCTGAAAGATTTTCACGTGTGAGTTCGTGTAGAGAGTGCCGAGAGGTGTAGTACTTCTCAGCAGGGTCCTCTCACACTGAAATTCACATTCTCTACTCTCTTAAAGTTGCATATTTTCGCATTCCTGGTTAAAACTAGTATCCGAGCCCTGAAAAGCTTCACACTGTGAAAGGCTTTCTGGGGAGGCTTAAACAATCCATCCTCACTAGCTGTGCCTCTGTGGTGCCCTGGTCCCACGTCCCAAGCCCTCAGGAACCGCAAAGCAATCCCGCTGTAGAGACAGGGTGTACAAACCCTGGGTCATCCTGGGAGATGATGCGTCTGCGTGCAGGAAGAAGATAGTTAACATTTGTGTTTACTTGTATTTTCTCCTCCTTGGAATTTTCCTTTTGTGTATATTTCATACTGTACATAATGCATTTGTACAAAAGTGCATGAGTATAATTAATGATCTGCGTCTCTGGGGATCCATTCTTAAATTTTTTGACAAAAGAAAGAAAGTGATTTTTCCAGAGGCTGAGCCCACTGATTCAGAGGAACACATGGCCCATTTCCCGCAGTAAATGCAGCGCTTTTAGCCAGGCGTTGGTCTGAGCAGGGCGGTGGAGCTCCCTGCTCTCTGTTATGGTCCGAAGGTACCTGCGTTCTGTTTTGCTTGAGTGCAAATCCTTCTGCTTTTGAGATCAAATAAACAAATGATCTTTGAGAGGAAAACTAAAGCACTTAATGAAGACTCTGGCCATGTCTCTCTGCCCAGAAATAGAGACTCTCTGTCCTACGTGGCATGTTTCCCTTCCTATCCATCTGTGGTTTAGGCTGGAAGGCTGAGCCTGGAGGGCGTGGGGTCAGGCGCATGCGGCAGTGTGCATGTTGGCTTAGTAGGTGCTCAGTAAATGTTGGATGAGTTGCTAATCCTGAATTGATGGGGCCCGATGAAATTCCATATGCGACTTGGAACCTGTAGTGAAAATACAGCCTGGAAAACTCAATTTTAAAGTGGGCAAGGGATATTGCTTCATTTCAGCTGTTCTTCAGGCATAACTGAGTACTTGTGTCTCAAAACACAGGCGTGATTTTATGACACTAGATACTTCGTGGGTGGCTTTCCAAGATCTGCAACAGAAATAACTTAGTTTTGGAAACTATTCCCTGAGAGTTGACGGGTATCCATCATTCTCACTAAGTGGGCACATCCCACTTAAGTCCACGTGTATAGTTGTAAATACATATTTGCTTTGATTTTTTTTTCTTTTAATAAATGGAATTCTGCAAAGATTTTTTTTTTGGTGACGGGGGATAGAAGTTAACCAAACGTTTGCTTTCAGCATCTGAACCGGGGCTGATCTGTCTCTGGGATCATTTTGGTGAACTTTAAAGGCTGCAAGTTAGTTTTGGAAGGTTGTTTAATGGAATTTTAATAGCCCTGGAAAGATGTGAAAGTGATACTGCTACCTGGTGGTTTGTAAACCTGACCTTTGTGAGATGTTTTCTGGGCAGAAGTACTGCTTTGTGATGCCAGCGGCTTTTATCGATTCTGTGGACTCTGCACTTTTCTACCACTGGCTGTCAATTCATTCCAGCGGAAAAATTATTAAATCTCTTCTCCTGCTTGTGTGGATATTAAATTGCAGTGAACATACTTGCACACTGTCACATATGGCGAGCATAATTTTCTGCATGAAAAAAATATTTGTTAGTGGGACCTTGACTGTTGTACAGAGGTTATAAATTTCTGTACTTCTCTTTATTTGTTGCTCTCTGTGTTATATATATACACACATATTTATTATATATATATTTCTCGGTGAGTTTCAACACATTTCTTGTTACTTGTAATGTAAAAAAATCTAGAGTTTGATTTAGATTGCTGCCTTTAAAGAATAAGCCCCCTTTAGTCCATCATTTCTGGTGTCAACAAAAGAAGGATGAGAACCTGGGGGTAAGAGGGTTTAACCTGTGGAAATACAATTGGGGAAGAATGAGCAAGATCTGATGAAAGAATGAATTGGACAGATCAGGGAAAGAGCAAATGATTAGATGCCCATACTCTCCGCTTAGATCTTTTTGATTTGTTGGGTTCTAGTTCAGGAAAGTGAAGGCTGGTGCACTAATCATCATCTGTGGACGCGGGTCTTAAGCTTTACTGTCTCTGTGGATAATCCCTGGGCCTTTGGGGTATGTATTTAAAATTGCACTTTCTTACCCACTCCCTCAGCCCTCCCCTCTCTTACACCCCTTTCTTTCTCTATAAAATAAATGAAGCTTAAAAAAAGGGGGGGGTGGGGCACCTGGGTGGCTCCCAGAGTGTGGAGCGTCAGACTCTTGATTTCGGCTCAGGTCCTGATCTCAGGGTTCTGAGATCGAGTCCCGCATTGGGGTCTGTGCTCAGCAAGGAATCTACTTGCGGTTCTCCCTCTTCCTCTGCCCCTCCCCTCACTTGCACGCCCACACGCTCTCTCTCTCTCTCTCTAAATCAATAAATCAAATCTTAAAAAAAAAAAGAAAGAAAAAGGCAGACATGCCGCCTGGTTCCCAATTCAGTACAGGCCCAGGGATTTGCATTTTCAGATGAATCAGTCCAGACGACTCGGATGCATGTGGTAAGGACCACTTCTAGAAACTTCTGTCTAGAAAACTTTCTTCGTTGAATAAATAGACTGAGTCATGGAATCAAAATATTCAGTGGAAGTGGAGAAGAAACACACTGTCATTGTGAGGGGATAAACTAAAACTCTGTGCCGGTTCTTCCCACAGGGTAGCTGCAGTGTGGGCGCGGGCGCCCCTCAGAGTACTGTGCGGAGTGTCTAATACAGGTTCCCAGGCTCCCCCTCAAAGATCCTGGCTCTGGGAGCTAGTTGGAGGCCGGGGAACATTTATTTTAGAAGCTGCACAGGTTTGGGAATCACTAGCCTAGATTGGGGGGGGGGGGGCAGGGGGCGGGTGTAGGAACATTTCACTCTCAAACATGTTTTATAAAACAAATATGTGTATATTGTGGAAATAATTCCCTGCTGGTAGCAACATGATTGAAGTAATTAATTAGCTAATTCATTTTTATAGGAATACAAAGAATATGTCCATTTGTGTAGTTTATAAAATACCTTTATTTCCTCGAGATAAAGTGTGCCTTTATTTATTTTTCTTTATTTGAGAAGAATAAATTTAAGAAATGCTAAATCTATATTGGTAGCTGAAATCCATATTTCTCTAGTTCGGAAAGCACTTAACCTTGATATATTTGCATGATGGAGTACTACAAAGTTTTGGATGTTAATGTTTACAGTTTATAATAACCTGGAAAGTTTTTCATACTGGGCTAAAAAACGTGGCTGTAAAATCATATTTGTTATACAGTCACAACTTTTTATTAAGCAAGCAAAAATAATTAAGTACAGGAAAAAAGGAGAAATTAAGTCATAGGTTACTTTAGTTGGAGGGACAAAAAGCATATTAATATTTTTTTTGTTTTTAATATTTTCTAAATTTTCTGTAAGTACCTACCCTTTTAGACTGCATAAACACAATAGACTTCATTTTTAAGGAATTGTATATATTAAATTATCAGACTTTTTCCATTTAGAAAATTAAATCATGCGTATTTGAAATAGAGCCACTTTTTATTTCTTGACTGAGATATGGGGAACAGAAATATGACCATTTGGAACACTTGAGACACTGAAACTTATTTGTACCTAACTCTGGACTTGGTGGATTCTGTTTGAGCACAGACTAGCCTGATATTCTGAGAATTTACTTTTTACAACTTTATATGATGAAGATTTCTTTAGGAGAAATCTGGACTCCCCCCTGGCTCAACATGATCTGCTTCCTGCCCAGCTCTGTGGTTGAAATGGCAGTTCTGTGAATAAATCAAAGAGCCAGCCAGCGGGGAAGCCTTTCCAATTGTCTTTCACCCTTCATTTTCAGATGAGGAATGTGGAGCCCAAGGAGGATAGGGAACCTCCCTAAACTCCTCTTCACTCCCCAGTTCCCTCACCACTATCAGCTGCTTCTGCTCCATGGAATGGCATTAAGAATGTTTTCTTTGAAAGGTAGTTCAGAGGGTGGGGCGGGGAGGAGGGGAAAGAAAAGTTGTGGACTGGAAGACTAAGTGGTAGCTTTTCAGAAGACCAGAGACTTGCTTGAGTCCATGGAAGGTGGCTTGCATTTGGAGGAAAATACAATTGAGCTTGGCAGCAAAGCCCAGGAGGGGTCACGTGACCTGGCTGGGTTATCCATTCCGAACTCCTCTTGCTTCCCTATCTCTCCAACCTGTTATCATCCAGCCCTTTTCCCTTAGTTCCTTAAACAGAGCACTGGCTTTTCCCTTCCTTTGAAAGGGTTTACCTGTTTACCTGTGGTCTTTGCACGGCAGTCTCTTTCATAATAAGGGATCAGCTTCAATGTCTCCTCTTCATGGGGCACGTCTTTGACCGCCCTATTTAAGGGAGCCCTTTCCTTCTAAATCTCTGTCATATCACACATGTCCTCCAAAGCACTTATGATTTGTACTTCATACCCTTTGTTTATTCATTTCTTGATTCAGGAAAAGTTCTGAGGCAGCAGTCAGACTGCCAGTTTTATTCATCTCTGGATTTTTTAGAGCATGGTGTAGCGCAGGGCATACAGTAGGTCCGTAGTAAATACTTGTTGAACGGAGGCATGAGTACACATTATAACATACATTAGTGGAATTCTATTTGGATGTATTTAAAGCCACTTTTCTTAGGTATGCTATTTTCTTTTTAGAGCAAAACATAAGCAACAAAAGCTATATATAAATATATGGCTGTCTGCATTCTCATCTTGTTAGGATAAGCCTGTTTGCTTTCTCGGAATTCCTTCTGCAGTGGGTGTGAAGTGACAGGCATCAGCAGTGGGGCTGGGACAGGAGCAGTGGTCCGTGAGTCATGCCTGCCACAGGCTTTGTGCATTCACATGTGCAGCTGATACACAGAACAATCACGGCCTAGAATGATGGTGGGAACCCAAAGTTGAGACCCAGAAGGGGAGCCTAGAAAGGCATCAAAACAAAATGATCAGAGTCAGAGATCAAAGCCAAGAGTGTGAAACCAGAAGAGTGGATTGTTTCTCCAATCGCACGGAGAGCAAACGGGGAAAGTCCTAGCTAGTTAATTAGAAAGGGCCGTGTTACGTGCCCCTGGCTGAGTGCGCGACTAGACTCGGGGTTTAAAGGCTATGTGTATGCAGACAAAGCCCACTGTTGGCATAAAAACTATCTGAAGTATTTAACAGTTCATGTTTTCTTCTCCCTAAAACCCTGTGAATAAACAACCGAAACATCCTGGGAGTCTGTTAACTTGGTGGCTCTCATTTAATCCCACTTCTTAGTCTTTGTACTTTGTGTAGATGGGACCTTCCACAGTGACTGTCAGCTGGGCCGTTGGGTCTTGCTTTGGCCACTGGATTTTGACTGTCTGTGCACGGGGGCTTATTCTCGTGGAATGCTGCTTGGAGCGCTGAGCAACCTCGTTTGGAGGTCCGGCTACCCTACTGGCAGTGTCCTGTGAGCCGGGAGAAGTACATGCAGCCAGCCCATAGGTCTTCTCGCTTCTCTGCGGAGACCCCAGACTTGTAAGCGAAGGAGTCTTGTTGAGTGTTTGGAGTACCACATTGATCAAAAGAGCCACCTCGCTGAGCAGGATTGTATTAATCAATTATTGGTTTAAGCCACTAACTTTTAGTGCAGTGTGTTGTACAGGCATAAGGATACTGTGTTAGGTATTTGTAAGAACGTATTTTAATATATAAAAATTTCATAATACCTTTATTATATTTCGAACACCTTTTAAGATTAGCCCTGTATGTCCGGGATTGCTTCTCATTAAATGAAATATGGTGGTAATAATAGGATTATGGTTTAAACAATTACTGGCGTGTGACTAGGAGCTGTTAAGCACAGAGAGAAGTAAAAATCAGCGCCTTGCCGTTCACAGTCCAGTATGTAAGCCGTTACGTCCCTGGACTCAGTTCATCCTGAGGTACCTGGCATTTTGGTTAAGACGGAATAGGTTACCTGCTGTTTCTATAGCTCGTTAGCTCTGTGGCCTTGAGACAGCTCTTTGGTTTCCTCTTCCTCAGCCTCAGTTTCCCCTTTAGCCAATCCGCATGAGTATGAGCCAAGCCAGTGTAGTGCTAAGTCTGTGATACTTTGAGAATGCTCAGTTGCTAATATGTTATTCTGGACCACATAATAAGAGAGCGGGAAATAGGAGGAGGGACAGAAGAAGTCGATGCCTAAGAAGATGCTGTTGCCACTTCAGTTGACTTTTTTTCCCTTGGCATCTGTGTTCTGTGCATTTGTTCACACACTCTACCTGCTTCCACATGCATATGCCTGGGCTGCTTTTCAGAAGAAACGCTGGACCCTAGATGTGCTCCTCCCACCTGAAGTGCACGCAGGTCACTCAGGGACTTTGTTAGCCTGCAGGTTGGATCCTCGTAGGTCTTGGGTGGGGCCTGAGATCACACCGAGTAAAAAGGGCCTGTAAGATGGCAGGTTATTCATGACCCTTCGCCTTTTGGCCTTAAATCTCCTCTTCAGCCACCAGTTCTCAGCATTCTGTACCACATTACGTGTTCTAGAGTCACAGAATTTTTTTCTTCATACGTCCATGACGGTGCTTGCCAGGTTGAGGTGAAGTTTGTTTCGGTGTGTGTGTCCTCCACCGTCCCTCCTCTGTGACAAGGGCTGCCTGAGTCTCACCTTTGCATCACAGCTAATGTTCAGTGACTGTGCTTTGCGTGCAGGCGCATACGCCCTTAGGATTCTTGTGACTGTAGGCGGGAAACTTCCGGGTCTCGCCTTACCAAGCGGAAGTAGCAGATGCTCTCAGAGCGAACCTCTTCGGTGTCTGGCTGTGGATGCTGGAGTCTGAAGGACTAGTCAGCCAGGGCCCTTGAGTGGAAATGAGAGAAAGATGGATTGTTCACAGATGTGAGGTCATTTAGAGAGGATAATGTGGATTGGGCATAGTTAAAACTATTCTTTTTTGGTGAATAGTAACGCATACCCATCCTACATTACAGTAACACAGTGGCAAACTAGATAATATTTCAAATAAAGTGAGTGTTCAACATAGGAATTGTTGAAGAAAGCTGGAACCAAAAAGGTAATAGCTGTTTTCTTTGAAAAAGCGGGCTGCTGCATATTGGATACAAGTGAATTCATTCCTGTTTTTACATCTGTGTTTACTCTGGTTACATCTAGGCTCTGTTTTTCAGACTTGAGGTAATTTATACATAACAGTCTGACCTTCAGTTACAGTTGTACTGACTTGAAGATATGATTTACTATGTAATTAGTTTTGGTAAAAAAAAAAAACAGTGGGGGGGTAGGAGAAACTTGGTACTATGTTAAGGAGAGAATAAGTAGAATAGATTTTTTTTTTAAAGATTGTATTTATTTATTTGACAGAGATCACAAGTAGGTGGCGGGGCGGGGGTGGGGAGCTTGCTAAGCAGGGAGCCTGATGCGGGGCTTGATCCCAGGACCCTGAGATCATGACCTGAGCCAAAGGCAGAGGCTTAACCCACTGAGCCACCCAGGTGCCCCTCGAATAGATTTTTAAAGTAATTTCTTTCAGTGTGTTAGCCCAGCGTTTGAATGTTTCCAGCAATATGATTTTTGCAGCTAAGTTTTCAGGTAGCAAGTGCTCTTTATAAATTCATAAATACCACAATTACCTGAATATTATAGCACCTGAATTTTAGAAATCTGTAATGTTTTTGCTGAAATTCACTAATGTTTTGCATTTTACTGTATATTTCTTGACTTAATAACATTTAAAATAGTTTACCTTGAGTAAATACAAGAGATTGGTTGAGTTTTTTTTCCCCCCTAGCACATTGGCCAAGGTTAGTGTGCGATTTAATCTTAATTGTTGCTACATTTATTTATTTAACAAACATCTGTCAAGTGCCTGTTAAGTGGAGGATTTGTGACAGCGAAATGCTGTATACATTTGACGTTTTCTGTAGAGAAGGTTGGAACATTAAAGGAAGCAATTTGTAATTTTGTAAGTATGGCTTGATAACAAGTTATAAAACAAATATATATTTTTCTTCACTAAAACAACTTGCTGGATTATAAGGTTCCACTTAAAGATGGCTGGCTTGTTCAGATTAATTTAGATAAAAGGAGAACTGCGAAGAAACTTGGACCATTATTTTAAGTAAGGTGTATTTTAAGTAAGGTGAGGTATTTCTCAAGTTTGGGATCAGCTCATTGTTGCCATCTAATCGTGTACTCAGCCACCGTATTGCTGATCATTCTTAAACATGGACTCTAGGAAGCAGAATGGCTGTCACCAAGAAAACAAAAAATTCATTTCATTTGGTGCAAAATGTTTATTATATTCTACCACCAGAAACATGAAATGGACTTTTCGCACATCATTGGTCCTACTGTCTTATTGCTTTTATTTTCTTTCTTATTTGTGACAGTGATTTTTTTTTATGAATGCAAGTATGATTATATGTATAATTCAGATGTTAGGCTGTTTTGTGGGTCCTTCATTAATACGACTGCCTGAGAAGGAGGCACCAAATAATTTTCTTTGCTCTCTTACATCCGCCTCTTCATCATTGCGTTCGCCCAGTGAATTCCAGCTGCTGGCGTTCTCAGCCCTGTTCCACAGAAGCACGGAGAGGTTCCATGGCCAGTCTGAGCAGGAGTCCTGAGAGGGACACTTTCTCACGGGTGGGCCCGCACCCCTTGGCCCGCAGTGTGTGTGCCTCAGGGAAGGCATTGTACTCAGATACTCGATACTGCAAATGCAGTGCTCACAGTAGTGCTGTGTGGGTTATTGTGATAACTGGGCTCATTCCATCATTTTGAGACAAGCCCTTGGTGGTGGGCAGTCACAATGATCTTGAATGGCGACCGTGACTCACTTCACAGGTCTTTGGTTTCATTGGCCGTTATGGTTTCAAGAGATTGAAACCTGCCAAAGTCAACAGAATGGTGAAAATCAGATCCCAGCACTCATTTTAGCTCCAGGAGCCCTACCACACAAGAGAAAGTGTTTTAATATTTGTTTGTAAGTCTCTATTTAAGTGCATTCACTAAGTAGTTCGTTAAGGTACATTTAAAACTAACTTGGCTTAATTTGTGAAAAATATTTAACTCTTTTCAAGTTTGGAGATTAAATATATTCAAAATAAAGGAAAATTCTGGGGCGCCTGGCTGGCTCAGTCAGTGGAGCATGCAATTCTTGCTCTCAGGGTCGTGAGTTGGAATGCCATGTTTTGGGTAAAGTTTAGTTAATTAAAAAAAAAATTAAAAAGAAGAAAAGAAAATTCTGTACTTCGTATTTTAGAAATGTACATAAAATGGATATAGTAATGATGTTCATGGTACACAAAAGATTTGTTCCACTACATGTAATAAATATTAACTTGAGGCTTGGGGTCAATGGATATACTTAAAGCTTCCAATATACCCATCAGATTAGCTTGATTGCCTAAAATCCGTGTTCCCCTCATGCCACAGACTGTTGTTAGGTGTGCTGTGCATGTGAATTTGCAGTGTCTTTGCAAACCAAGTCCTATTTAAAAAAAAAAAAAAGAAAGAAAATGGATCCATAGCCAAAGCGGGTACTTCAGAAATGCGGAGTAAATCCAGTTCTTCAGCTGCCAGTTGTGCCTGTTTTTAATTTTAAGCAAATTGCATTTGTGACCAGCTCTTGTTTTGCTTTACTTTCTGAGAACCAGTGCTCCAAAGAAAGAAAAAAATAAACCCACTTTTGTTCCTAGTTTATTTGCAAGCCAGGTCAGACGCCCTTGATTAGCTCTCAGTTGGAGGATAATTTGAACCTTGACAGATTGAACCCAAACAGCAGGGTTTCTCTGGTCTGGCCAAGAGATAGAAAAAATAAAATAAAAGCTAATTCCAGTTCACAGGCCATACAACAGGACTGAATAAATGTGCAACTGTTAATGAATGGCTATTTCAAATATTTACAAAAGGCTCAAGAAAAAAGAAAAGATTAGCATCTTAGGCAGCTGTTCTAAGGGAAACCTATTAAAAATAAACATGATAAATGATGCTTGAGAGCTAATATATCTGTCAAATATCAAATACACTCAAAGGAAAAAAAAAAAAAAACCACTGTTTCAGGAAAGGAAAAAAAAAAAACAACCCAACCCGAAGACTTTTGGGCATATCTCTCTTGCTTTGTGGTTGACACCCGATTTTTCTTTGTATTCTTTTTAAATTTATCTTTCCTAATCCTGGAATATTCACGCAGGTAGTATTTTATAGATTATAAGGTCATGGGTAAGTGAATGGAATCATTTTGAGTGGTATCTGTTGTGATTAAATTGGTCAGAAACTCTCAAATTCACCTATATATCATTTGAATGAAGACATACCGTTAATTGTTATTTTATGGGATTGCAGATGATATCATGGTCTGAATATGATTGTAATAACATTTTAGCATCATGGCAGTTGTGCTAGGAAATGCTACATAAAAATGGAAATTATTGCAGACGCAGTGCAGTGCTGGTTCCCAGCGCTGGGTACAAGTACAGTTACTGTTGCCTGCAGTGTTGGTACCCGTCCTTCCCAGCCTCCTCGTGGGAAACACGCTTTTTTCTTGATTTAGCTAAAATGAAAGCCAACTGCGTTTGCCACGTATGATGGACTTGTATGGTAGACCTTTGGCCTTCAAGACTTGCCATTCGTGTTTTTAACTGTTTCTTGGTAACCTGAAAATCTGTGGAAAGAAGCAATTTGAATTTTCTGAGGCTTGAATTTATATTTGAATAGCTGTAGGCCGAGACTTAAACGGCGGATCAAGCCATTTCTCTGCTCAGTGAGTGTAGCCAGCACTTAGAATTCATATCTCAGTGTAATGGAGAGTGAGTCTCGTGTGGTTTTTTTAGTTGTAGATTATTCAATCTTTGTTTTGTGTCCAAGATGTCACCTAAAGGAAAGCCAATTATTAATGTATAACCCTTGTCACTTTGGAGATCTCTGGATGGTAAGGACCTACTCTATTAATAATTGAAAATTTGAAAAGTCTCACAAATACTTATTTCGATTTGAGGTTGTTTCGCATTTTGTAAAAGTGTGATTCTTTACCAGGACTGTGGGTCATTCCGTGAAAGTTCAGAAAGCACATTCCTTGGTTGAAGTGTGTTCTGTGTAGAGAGGGCTGCCTGTGGTGCAAAGAGAAAGCACTTTGGTCACACTGTCCACTACGAGTCGGGTGGATTGGGCATAGGGATGTATCCGTAGTAAGCCCACTGTATGCTTCAGGCCTGTCTCAGAACCCGTACAGCAGTGTGGCCATCGGAGCCCCTTCTGGGGAGGGTGCGTGTTATGAGGGAGACCGTGGAGAAGGCTGATGGTGATGGGGGACCGGAGGCTCGGGGCCGAGCCTGTTGCTCTCACCTCGCATCCGCCTCCTCTCCAGGGGCGCACTTGGCCTCAGCAGTCTCTTCATCGGTCAATTTCCTCTATCCTCACCCACATAGGCATGATTGAGCTCTCCATAATTACCTATCACCTGGGCTAGCCTTTAATCACCATTAATTCACTTCTGCTCACTATTGGAAAGGTTAGAAAGTGGAAGGGAAATGGCAAAAAACATAAAACTGATATATAGAGGGGGCCTGAATAAGTAAGTAGTGGTAAGGAAGAAAGGCAGCCACGTTAGCCTTTTCTTTTTAAGCCACATGTTGCTGCTGTGTAATAAACAGTGTTACGCTTGTATTTCTGTTGAATTCTTTGAAACACACAAACACACACACACACACACACACACGAGCCCCCCCCCCCCCCCGGGGAATTACATTACGACATCTCCTAGGAAGGGCAGTATCGACACTGTTGATGTTTTTAAGGATGACTTTCTATTTCTGCTGTGTTGAAAGAGCCTTACTAAATATCAGCCCCCATCCTAAAAGTGGTTTTAGTGAAGCCTGAAAGGGTCTGTTTCTTATTTAGAAAACGCTTTGGGTCGGACTCCATTGATTGCGCTGAATTTTCAGGCTGTTCTGCCGTTCTCTGAGACCCTTAAACTTAGACTCTCTTTGTACTTCATCATTGTAATTTACACACTGGGTTGGTACATTCTCTCCAAGACAGTTTGTCTTGTGCCTCCAGCTGCTCCCCAATAGCCATTGTGCTGAATAAGCACTTACTTCAGTATGTCCTTGATACAATTAATGCAGGCATCTGCACGAGCGGCGGCCGCGGCAGCTGCAGGGCCTTATGGAAGCCAACTTCTGCTTAGCATTGTGATAAAAGAAATAGTTTTGAGCTGGAAGCTAATGTTGGCTTATTTTTAGCATAAAAAGAGTTGCACCTGCCAGGGCTCCGGCTCACGGAGGACTGAGGTTTGTTGATTACACGTTCTTGTTAGTGCCATTGTTATTGGTAAAATGGGGATGATGTCATCCTTATCAAACTGAATTGGCACCCTGTAGAGTGACAAATAATTTACCCTCTGTGGTTTTATCAGCATGGGCCGCATGTTAGGAGCTCGTGGAGTGCTGAGTTTTCACAGTTGAATGCTGTGGAACTGCAGAGGTGTATGAAAATGAAAAGGGATTGATACTTGTAATCAGTGCACATGGTAATGGCCAAGGTGTAATGAAACATAAGTGCACATTTAGGGTAATTATGCTGCTACCAGGTGGGGCCCTGGGGCTTCGCATGGCTAGAAGCTGCTTGAGGTGGCGGACGTGCGGCGGGGAATCCGGCAGCACCATCTGGTAGCTTCTCATTTTCTCATTAGTTCTTCTGTCCCCTAAGTCTGGGCTACGTTGACTTTGAACGGCACTTCATCTGTTCGGTATCTCACCTCAGTGCAGTGGGGAGTTGCTTTCAGCAGTGGTGCTGATAGGATGTTGCTCACAGTCTCAGCTGGGTGAAATACATTAAAACAAACCATCAAGTTGATTTTGATTTTTTCCCCCCCGTTTGGAGTAAAGCTGATGGGCCTTAGTAATGTCCACATGACCATCTGATTCTAAATGAGTCACCACTTACGTTGTTATTTTTCAGAAAAATAGTCTGAGTAGCTGTTCAGTTTGGCCAAATGGACCTTGTCCTCCAGAATAATCTATAAATAACAGTAGGATGTCCATCCAAAAGAGTAAATGGTTACAAAAGTGCATTTTCTTTGGTAATTTTTGAAAAAAATTGCATGTTTTCTTTCTCTAGGCTGATTTGGTTTTTGCCTCAGATAGAACAAAAACATTTTTCAGTCAAGCTGGAGAATATGAAATTATGGTGAGGGTTGCACAGCAGTGTGAATGTATTTAATGCCACTGAGCTAGCTGTACACTCAGGAATGGTTATGGTGGTTTATAGAAAAAGAACCAGAAAAATGACATCCAAGCCTGTATATATTGTAGCAAAGTAAAATGCTTTAAACCTGCTAAATTAATTTTTTACAAATATTTTCACATAACATTAAGAATAGCATATTTAAGGTACCTAGAGTGATATGTGTAGTTCACATATGGCTGTTTTCCTTATTAATCTGAATATTAATATCATGAAAGGTTTTAATGGAATCTATAGTATGTATTTAGGTAACACAAAGAGTAATAATCAAGTGACATCCAGTGGCCACCTTTTTTATCCTCCGCATTCTGTAGCAGAATATAGTGTATCAGAATAATTTGGGCAATCTTCTGGAGCCTGTGGTTACATTTAGTTGACATTAGATTAGTGATTTCACAATCTTTTTAATAAATGCAAAATAATATTTGTACAGTCTGAGTGGTTAAGAGCTTTGTAGAAATAGTAAAAATACCCCTATTAAAATTTTCCACCAAGAGAATCCCCATGCATTTTGTCATTTTGTTTCCATGAACTTTCCTAAAATGGAAATTGAGAGGGGGGAAAAAAAACCCATATGAGCTTCTTCCACAGACTCCATGAATGCTCGCTCGCAGGGCTGTCCCTGTGGTCCGTACTGGTCGGGGTGGTGGCACAGAGGCTGGGAGAGGTTTCCTGTCGACGACCGGGCTGCCCTCCGACAGTCTGGCATCCACAGACCTCTGGCTCCATGACCGGAGAGAGTAATCAGCAGTTTAGTGCTTTAAGATGCTCATGTAAAATTTTCTCGCATTTACCTTAAATATGGTTCCTTATTAAAAGATTAATAAGTTGTATCTCATCTTCTCCTCCTTCCTATTTATATAAGTTCATTTACGGCATCAAATGAGAGGAGGCTGGAAACTCCATGAAATTATTTCTCGGGAAATTACTTGACGATTATTTAATACAGTGCAGGGGTGGACAGAAGGTACGCCAGCAGTACTTGACTCCTCTCCCGAAGTTTACTCATACACGTTCGGAGTATTTGAATACCAGGATTTTTTTTCGATTAGCGAGATTACATGTTTTCCAGGCTGTGAGCTTAGTATAGGCCTGGGCAGTGAGGGGATGGGTTTGAATCCTGACTTGGCTGTGAGCTGGGTGTGTGACTTTGAGCAAGTAATTGAACCTTTCCATGCCTCAGTCTTCTCATCTGTAACCCGGAAATGCTAATCCTTGCGTGAGTTGGGAGAATTCACGATAGTGCGCTCCTGGCGCAGGCCTGTGCGGCGGCCCTCCGTGGGCGGCCGCTGCTGCGGTGGTTATTTTGACTAGCAAATGTGGTTAACAATCTGTGCTGTACTCTTATCTTCACAGCAACCGTTACACAGGAAAATGCAGAGTTAAGTCATTATCCTGGACCTACTAGTACCACATATTCCTCAAAGGCAAGGATGGGTATATACCTACCCCGTTCCAAGATGGTTAATAGACAAGAAATGTCAGATGAAAGGCATTAATGAATGGGAGAAATACCTTTGTATCACTTCTCATGATGATGTTTTTATTTTTCATAACTTTTTTTTAAAGATTTTATTTATTCATTAGAGAGAGCGCGTGCACGAGCAGTGGGGGAGGCCAAGGGAGAAGCAGACTGAGCAGGGAGCTCCCTGCAGGGCTCCATCCCAAGACCCTGGGATCATGACCCGAGCCGAAGGCAGATGCTTACCCGACTGAGCCACCCAGGTGCCTCATGATGATATTTTTAAATGCATAAAATAAAACACGTAGGATTATAAGAAGACAAACTACACTGAAATGGGAGTATCAGTATAGAAAGGGACAGTTTTGTGATATAGTAGTATATGTTTACCAGTAGCTGTGTGTCTAATGATTCTCATAATTTTACAGGAGTGATATTTCTAACTATTTCAAAATATCTGGGAATGTGATATAAAACTGTGATTTCTTATGGACCAAATCTTGGGGGCCGCAGATACCTGTTACTTGTCACCCACATTCATAATTGGAGAAATACCGAATTTTGGCCGAAGGTTAGTGAAAACCAAGAGTTACGGGTTTTTTCCTCATCAAGTTCTGCCATTCTTGCTCCCACCCCCTCATGTTTGTCCTCAAACACATTCAGGGTTTCTATATGCAGGGTAAGAATCCTTGGTGGACTGGGGCGCCTGGGGGGCTCCGTCAGTTAAGCATCCGTCTTCAGCTCAGGACATGATCCTGGGGTCCTAGGACGGAGTCCCACATCAGGCTCTCTGCTCAGCGGGGAGCCTGCCTCTCCCTCTGCCTGAGGTCCCCCCTGCTGTGCTCTCTTGCCTGCTCTCTCTCTCCGACAAATAAATAAAATCTTGGGGGAAAAAAAAGAATCCTTGATAGAGTACTGGTAACTTTCACCTAGGCCTTCTTAATGAAGGAAAAGGTATAAACACCAACAATGACAGAACTAATAAACCCACTTATCAACACCAGCGAAATAATCCAAAGATGATTCAGACCAGCAGGTTTGTGTTACTGTTGGTCTTGACCAAGACCCCTTGTCATTGCGCCCTTCATTTCTACCTCTGTTGATCACCTCCTATAAGATTAGCTATATTGTAAAGTTTTATACAAAGTAGTTCCTTGTCACTTGACTATGATTGCAAATACACTTCATGTTTTATTTGAGTTAGAATATGAACTTCCCATAAATTAATATTATTTCCTCTTAATTCTATCTTTTGTGTCCCAGGTCTATAAGACTCAGTTTATAAATGGTGGATCTGTCCCTTTACCTGTGAACAGTGAGTGCTTAGGAGCATAATAGGTTTGGAGTTCTTGAATGCAGTGGCCGAGAGGCAATAGATGTCCAAATTAAAATCTAGAAAATTATTTTGCCCAAGCATGGAGCAATAGGAAAGACCCATGCCTATTCCTTACAGATTATGGTTTCATTGTTTTAATTATCTTTGATCATAGAAGGAAATAATCACAAAAATGTCATATTTTCTGGAACATATTGAGCATCTTGTGTTGTTGACAGTATTTTAATTCAAAATGTGTATTTTAGAGCAGCAGCACTTATTTTTATTCTCTGAAAAACTTTACTTTTCCTAATACGCACATTTCTGATTATATTTCCAAAAGCTAATTCATTACTATAGTTTTGTTTATCAAAATTGTACTCTGAACTAAGTAAAAATGATGATTGGCAAGAATCATCAGAGTAGAGAGAAAGGTGAATTTTTGGCTTTCAAGATGGTGCTGGGCTATAGAGAAGGTTCCTTTAAGCTGGGGTTCTAAGGACATGTAGGATTTGGTAGATGGATCTGCAGCAAAGGGCATTCCCATTCTGGGCTGGCAAAGAGAGATATGGGCTTGCATATTTTAAGTCAGCAACGCCACACCGCCTGCATCCCAAGGCCCGCGGCACATGTGATGGGTTTTGTAAAGGCTGAACTGTGGAAACCTTATGTCCACAGCTGAGAAGCTTCACTGTCATTTTATAATTATTGGAAGGAAATAAAAGATTTTAGAATATGGATTTTGAAAAATTGGAAAATGAGGAAAAAAACACACAAAGACCAAAGGACTGAGATTTGTAAACTGAATGCCTGGAAAAGGTTGTGTTAAATTCAAATTTAAGCTGTATGTTGGGTGTAGAAATTACTTAAAAATTATATATATATATATGTGTGTGTGTGTGTGTACACACACACACATAGGGTGAATGATGCTGCTATTGGTCATTGTTAAATAGATGATAAATATATATGTAATCAGTAAGTGATTATATATATATATATTTATATGAAGTTCAAGTTTAAATGAAAACTTTGGGAATCAGACATTGGAGCAGTGACGCTGAAGAGTTGTGGGCTGTTCTGCAGAGGTTGAGTAGGATTAAGAAAGTGTCGCTAACATGACATGAGCTCCCTAATTATCTTAGAAGAACAGTTCCGTCACGGTAGTCATTTCCACATGTTAGTGTGTGTGACCATGACCTGAGAAAGCCTCTCAAAAATGCAGGTGTGGGAACTGTTACCCCAGGTGTCTGGGACCAGGGCAGGGCCTGGAATCTGCTCCTGGAAGCGCTGAGATGATGGCGGTAATGATAATAGTAATTGAGGTATGGATCAGAAGGATCAGAGGGGGGACGCCTGGGTGGCTCAGTTGGTTGGACGACTGCCTTCGGCTCAGGTCATGATCCCGGAGACCCGGGATTGAGTCCCGCATCAGGCTCCCAGCTCCACGGGGAGTCTGCTTCTCCCTCTGACCTTCTCCTCGCTCATGCTCTCTCACTGCCTCTCTCTCAAATAAATAAATAAAATCTTAAAAAAAAAAAAAAAAAAG
>PISX010003690.1:0-133067 GCA_004024625.1 Mellivora capensis
AGAGAGAGAGAGAGAGGGAAGCAGGCTTCCCACTGAGCAAAGAGCCCGATGTGGGGCTTGATCCCAGAACCCTGGGATCATGACCTGAGCCAAAGGCAGAGGCTTTAACCCACTGAGCCACCCAGGTGCCCCCTCCTACATCTTCTTTATCCATTCCTTTTCAGTGGACACTTGAGTTGCTTCCGTATCTTGGCTATTGTAAATAATGCTGCAGTAAATGTAGGGATGCACGTATCTTTTCCAAGTAGTATTTTCATTTTCTTTGGGTAAATACCCAGTAGTGAAATTACTGGATTCTATGGTAATTCTATTTTTTTTAGTCAAAAAGATTATTTTTAAAGATAGCTGCTATTTGTAGAGCTCTTATCCTTTGCCAGACATGGAGAAGTGTTTGCCATGCCTTTTCTTATTTAATTATGATGACTCTATTAACAGATGCAGAAAGGGAGGCTCAGCGGGTAAGTGACCTGGCCAAGGAAACTAAGCCAGGGTTATAAAATAGGTTGCTCTGATCCTTAGCTAGTAAACTACACTGTCTGACCTTAGCGATGCAAGTTCTCACCACCACCATCATCATCATCAACAAGAACAATGGAGCATTAGCCATTAAGGAACTGTGAATTAAAACCACAATGAGAACCACTCAGTAGGATGCCCATAATCCAAAAAACCGACAAGAGCTACTGTTTGGTAAGGATGTGGAGAAATTGGAACATACGTTGCTGGTGAGAATATGAAATGGTGCAGCCATTCCAAAAATGGGTGGTTACTTAAAATGTTGAAAATAAATTTACTGAATGATCTTTCAGTTTCACTTCTAGGTGCAATACCCAAGAAAACTGAAAACATGTTCATGCCAACACACATACACCTGTATTCATAGCAGCATTGTCCATTATCCATAATAGCCCCAAACTGGAAACAACCCAGATGTCCACCCCCTCCAAGAAAGGTCCATCCAGGCAATGGAATATTACTTGGCCATACAGAGGAAGGAAGTAGAAATACATGTTTCAACATGAGTGCACCTTGCAAACATGATGCAGAGTGAAAGAAGCTAGCCAGAAAGGACTACACAGTCCACAATTCCATTTCTATGACATGTCCAGAATAGGCCAATCCCAGATACAGGGTGAATCAGGGGGTCACCAGAGCTACAGGGGAGCAGAAGGATTGGGAGTGATGGCTCAGGGCTATGGAGTTTATTTTTGAGGTGATGAAAATATTCTAGACTTGATTGTGGTGATGGTTGCACAAGTCTGAATATACTAAAACCCACTAAATTGTACACTTCATTTATTTTTGTAAAGATTTATATATTTATTTATCTGAGAAAGAGATTGAGCTCGCGAGCAGGGGTAGGGGCAAAGGGAGAAGGAGAGCGTAGAGCTGATGAGCCTAGAGCTGATGTGGAGCTCAGTCCCAAAACCTTGAGATCATGACCTGAGCCAAAGTCAAGAGTTGGACACTCAACCGACTCAGCCACCCAGCCTCCCCTAATTTGTTCCCTTTAAATGAGTGAATTGTATAGTCTGTGAATTATATCTCAATAAGCTATTAAGAAACAGACATGAAAAAGAGCAAGAGGGGGCCTTCTTGACACTAGAGAGGACCTAAAGTTACATTGACAAGTCCGGTCCTATTCCTTCCCTCAGCAGTGATGACTCAAACAGATGCCAGGATTATCACTAGGTGGGCCCTGAGTCCTTGCCTCCTCCCTTGGAATCCAGGGTGTTGCCCTGTTTCCTACTTAACCCAGGCATGCCCTGCCCAGCTCACCCTGGCAGGCCTGGGGTAGAACCCAAAGTGTGGCTTTGTCTCTTGTGGCTTCTTTCGGCAGCAGACCGGCACTGTTTCCTCCCGCCTGCAGCTGCTTCCCCACTACCCCTGCCCCCTCCGGCCCTAGCTTGTTATGAGGGGAAAAGTCTCAGATTTAAAACCATGAGGAATTCAGGATGTGCACCAGAAGCTGCACTTTGGGGACTTTTGGGCTGTCAACCGCTGCAGACATTTGGGGTCATCCCCACACCCCACTCACCTGATGTAAGAAAAGACCAGCATGTGCAGGATCCACTTAATGCTGCCATAATTCACGCTCTGGATCCGGAGGACTTTGTTTGTCTCATACTGGAAAATGCATTTCCAATCGCAGCAGGCTGACATGGTGAGAGGCTCACTCTCCACCAGGGTCTGGATGAGGGCTCAACCCTCCCAGACCAGCCACAGCAGGTCCACAAGTAACAGGAAAATGAGACGCCCTGATTCTTAGCCGGAACCTTTAAGTTTGAGTTCCTCCAATGACGGCAGAGTGGGGGCGGGCCCTGGCAGCTACCCCAGATGTGGCTGGGGATAAACAAGAGAAGGGAAGTCCCACAAGCCTGACTGGCAGATGACCCTGCTCCAGCCGCCCTCCCCCAGATGCCTGCACAAAGATAGTGTTCAAACGAAGGGCATTTTTAGCATTCTCCCTTATCCCCTTTTCCCTTTCACTTTTTTGGACTCCTTTCAGTTGGGGGAAAGGGGTAGGCCTTCAAATGTCAGGAGACCTAGTGCTTCCATTGTGCCTTAGTAGTAGTGCCCACTCAGAGACTGACTGATTCATTTCTACAACCCTTTTGTTCAGCCCCAGATGTCTATGAATACAGGGTGAATGAAGGTCTTCCTCTTCTTCCTCTCCACACTTCTCCACAGCACTCTGGTCTGTAGGTGATGGGGGAATCAGAATTGCTGGGGCTGGGGTGGGGGAGGACTTTATTTCTATGCTGGATATTTCCTGCGTGACCATTGAGATCTGCTCTCTGCCCTGCCCCAGTTATGCCCGTGACCTAGGCCCATCAGACTAAGACCGTCAGAAACAAACTTGCCATTCAGCAAAATTAGGTTTACTGACTATTTCAGTGAGAAAGAGCTCATGCCAGAGGAACTATCATCAAAGGGACAGAGTTATCGTAGGATTATGGGCGATGGTGGAGTCTTGATTAAATTTAAATGAAAGCAGATTTTGATAAGCTCAAAACAAAGCAGGTTTGTCTACAACAGTCAACCTCAGATCTGGATTGCAAAGTGGACCCAGGGCTCTGCTTCCTTGTCAGTAATAAAGCTAAGACAGGTGTTGAATGTTGTGCCTAGAAACCCTTTATCTGAAGCTCTGGTCCAGAGATGCAAATTGAGGCCAATTCTCTGTGGCAAAAGTGGAATATTTCATTCTTACTGATGCAATTTCCAATAGCAGATTTTCTGATAGTCTATGAATTTAGAGGATGACGTTTCTCAAGAAGAAAGCAACAGTGAGAGGTACCTGACTGGTTCAGTTGGTTGGGCGTCCGTCTTCGACTCAGGTCATGATCCTGGGGTTCTGGGATCGAGCCCTGCATTGGGCTCCCTGCTCAGCAGGAAGTCTGCTTCTCCTTCTGCTTGCTGCTCCCCATGCTTGCACGCTCTCTCTTTCTCACTCTCGTTCTATCTCAAATAAATAAATAAATAAGTAAAATCTTAAAAGAAAAAAAAGGAAAGCAGCAATGACAAAAAAGATGAGGGGAAGTAGTAGTATCATTTTACAGATACAATGAAATGCTGTTTCCTATTATTTTTGTAGCTGTCTTTATCCATTTCTGCTCTTCCAGCCTGCTAAGTGGCCAAGGTATTTTTACTTTTGCAGTCCGAGTTAAATTTTACTTTCTCACTCAGGTGAACTGTATCAGGAGCTACCTTACCTCCTGGCTGTCAGTTCAGGATGCTGGAGAGCAGGAGGAAGGTGAGATTGAATGCAAATTTTCTTGGCCCTTCTCGAAAGTGCAAGTGGCAGGGCTCCTGGCCTTTCTGCTGAACTCATACACTGATCCCTCATGCTCCTCCCTCTGCTTCCTCAGCCCTCTGTCTACTATTTCTCCCACCACTGCTTCCTGGATACTATTCTTTTTTTTTTTTTTAAGATTTTATTTATTTATTTGACAGACAGAGATCACAAGTAGGCAGAGAGGCAGGAAGAGAGAAAGTGGGGGAAGCAAGCTCCCCGCTGAGCAGAGAGCCCAATGTGGGGCTCGATCCCAGGACCCTGGGATCATGACCCGAGCCGAAGGCAGAGACTTTAACCCACTGAGCCACCCAGGCGCCCCCCAGATACTGTTCTTAATAAGCCTACCAGTGAGTTCTCAGTTGCCATATTTAGTGATAGCTTTTATTCCTTATTCTCTTTGACCTTTTGGACCATGTATCACCTCTTGAGCAGTTTCTTCCCTTCTTCTAGTTTCTCATCATTTTTCAAAAAAGATTTTATTTATTTATTTATTTAAGAGAAGGAGAAAGAGAGAGCATGTGCTCAAGAGAGCGCACAAGTGGGGGGAAGGACAGAGGGAGAAGGAGGCTCCCCACTGAGCAGGGAGCCCAGCGGTCCCGAGGCTGGATCCCAGGACCCTGGGATCTTAGCCGAAAGCAGATACTTACCTGACCGAGCCACCCAGGCATCCCTAGTTTCTCATCTTTACCTCTGTGACTCTTTGTCTTATCTTTCTATGACTCTTCTCCTTTTATATGTCAGTTCTAGCAAATTCTGTCTCAGCTTTTTTTATATTTCTATCAGTCATGACAAGACAGGTTATGTTGCAATAACAAACAGCCCCCAAATCATGGCTTAAGAACCACAGATCACCCTGGAGGCTCTGATTGATTATCCTAGTCACTGGGAAAACAAAACTAATGGAACAGCCACTATCCTGAACTCTTGAATGAGAAATCTGGCAGGTCTTACAGTGGCAGTTAAATACTCTGAACTTGGGGCACCTGGGTGGCTCAGTTGGTTAAACGTGCAACTTTTGGTTTCATCTCAGGTCATGATCTCAAGGTCCTGGGGTAGAGCCCTGGGTGGGGCTCTGTGCTCAACCAGGAGTCTGCTGGAGATTTTATCCCTCTCTCTCTTCCTCTGCTCCTCCCCCCACCCCTCATGTGCACACGCATGCACTTGTGGGCTCTCTCTCTTTAAAATAAATAAATAAATCCTTTAAAAAAAAAGATTTTGTTTATTTATTTGTTAGAGAGAGAACACAGCAAGGGAAGCTACAGGTAGAGGGAGAAGCAGGCTCACTGCTAAGCAGGGAGCCTGATGTGGGACCTGATCCCAGGACCTGAGCTGAAGGCAGACGCTTGACCAACTGAGCCACCCAGGTATCCCTAAATAAATAAAACTTAAAAGAAAATACTCTGTTAACCATTTATATGTCTTCTTTGCAGAATTGTCTGTTCATGCCTTCTGCCCATTTTTTGAGTTGATTATTTGCTTTTTGGGTGTTGAGTTTGAGAAGTTCTTTATAGATCTTAGTTACCAGCCCTTTATCTGTAATGTCATTTGCAAATATCTTATCCCATTCGTTGGTTGCCTTTCAGTTTTGTTGACTGTTTCCTTTGCTATGCAGAAGCTTTTTATCTTGATGAAGTCCCAACAGTTCATTTTTGCTTGTTTCCCTTGCCTTTGGAGATGTATCATGAAAGAAGTTGTTGTGGCTGATGTCAAAGAGATTACTTCCTGTGTTCTCCTCTAGGATTTTGATAGATTCCTATCTCACATTGAGGTCTTTCATTCATTTTGAGTTTATCTTTGTGTATTGTAAGACTGGTGATCTGTATTAAGGAAGGCATGTGTTGTAATGAGTATTGGGTGTTATATGCAAATAATGATTCATGGAACACTGCGTCAAAAGCTAATGATGACTAACATAGCATTAAAAAAATACTCTGACCTAGAAATGGTGCACTCCGTTTTGCCTCCAACTCATTGGTGAGAACTATCACTTGGCCCCATCTAACCACCAGGGAACCAGGAAATGCAGTCTCACCATATATCCCTCTCTGTGCCCAGAAACAGAAGAAGCAGACATATTTGGTAAATAGCATTAGTAACTTTTGCATTTTCTCCCTGGGAAATTTCATCCACACACATTCTTTAAAGAATCACCAAATGCTGAAAGAAAAGGGGATGGACAGAGGGGTACATGTGTATATCATGTGTTTAACTACACATGGAGTATAGCTGGAAATAAGCCTACTACATAATTTGGGGACCCAGTACAAAATGAAAATGTGGGGTCTCTCATTCAAAATTAAGAAATTCAAGATGGCAACAGCAAAGCATTAAATCAAGCTCAGGTCCCTTCTACATGTGGGTCCTTATGTAACTGCGTGGGTCCCATGTCCACGAAGCTGGCTGTTTCTGGAAGGATGTGTAAGATGGCCTCTGGGGAAGGAACAGGGGGATTTGTCAGTGTTTGTCAAGCAACTTATTTATGACCTTTCTATGAAGTTTTTCTACCATACTCATGCATTACTTTTTTAAAATCACTGGTAGATTTAAAAAAATCTATATCTCCAGACCAAATCTGCCCTCTGAGCTTCATACCTGTGTAGTCTGTGAACCTCCAGACCTAAAAATTCCATAGATATTTAAAAACCACATCTTCAGAATGGCATACTTCCCCACAGAATAATAGTGCATGTAGGGACTGATTCGAGGGAGAGAGTAGAGACACGATGTGGACTACTTTTCCTTTAAGATCAGCTTGAGGGTGATTTTTAGTAGGAGGTGCAGTGTCAAGGGAAGATTGGGGGAAGGGATAGTTAAGATGGAAATATTTGAGCCATTCAAAGATGTTGAAAGTGGAATGTCAGGAATAGTGGTTCCTGTTTCTTTGTAAAGTAGGAAGTTGAGTCATGAATAGAATTGGTCTTGGGGACTTAGGTGAATTTCTCTACTAAGGAGTGTGTGTGTGTGTGTTTCTGGTTACAGGTCGGAAAATCAAGTGACTTTCTTTAGCAGAAACGGTAGTTTTTTGAGGAAACACTGTTGGCTTACAGAACTCAAGTGCAGGAAACATGGTAAGAATTTATTTACAGGGAAACTAAAATGTCTTGCGCTGAGGTGGCACTTTCGGTTTGTTTGAAGCTGCGTGGTCCCGCCTGTCTTTCTCCACCCACTGTGCATTTCCCTAAATGCAGGACTTCTCTGCTCCTTTGGGGGCATGTCACCAAACAAGGCCATCATGGCATCCACATTAGGTGGCCACAGTTCACGTCAGACCCCAGACCAACTGCTTAATTCCAGAGTCCCAGAGGAGTGAATCTGATTGGTTTAGTTATCTGTCTCTGGCCCAGTCACCTAAGGCTGTGGGCAGGGTCACAGAAGAAACCTGGGGTCAGGGGCCTACTGGGGAGGAAGGGGTAGAAGGAGGTGGAAGGGGGTCGAGGAGGAGGGGTAAGGGGTGGAGGGCGGACATGAGGGAAGAAAGGAAGGAAAGAAAGTAAGGAGGGGGAGAAAGAAGTATGACTCTCAGAGAATAGAGGCTCCTAGGCTGGGAGACTCAGATTAAATAATCTGCTCTTCAGGTGGGATAACCCTGAGGCAGGCTAGGCAGTTTCTCAGAGGTCCCTGGTGGGATTGAGTCCCAGATGCCTACAGCAGTGACCCGTTCTTCAATACTTGCTATATTGGCTGCCTTCCTTCCCTGTCTCACTTCCCCACTGCCCTTCCTGGCCTCACCTCCCAAATGAACTACTTGCCCCTGAATCCTTGCTTCAGAGCCCACTTTGGGGAAGCTCAGACTCTTTCAACCTCCTGTGGCTACTTGCTGTTAAGGAGTCAGGAATTTATCCCCAGAGCAATCGGTGGGTCTGTAAGCAGAGTGGTGGCATGACCTCATTTACACTTCAGTAAAATCACTCTGGCTGCACCACGGAAAGTGGATAGAAGGGGCAAGAGTGGAGGCAGGGAGGGGATCTGCCCAGGGAGAGGGTATAGTGACATGGAGCGGGATTGATGGTGGATCTCCAAAGGATCCAACACAAAGGGGACTAAGAGGCATCAAGGAAGGAGAGGAAAATACAGAAAGAGTGTGTGCCCAGGAGCCAGCAGAAAGCAGTTCCCGAATAAGCCAGTGACAACAGGAAATAGTAAGAGGGATATAAAGCTGTGTGATTCAAGGCCCCTGGTGAGGAAACTTACAGATAAGTTAATGGAACACAATGGAGTCAAGTATTGAATGCAAACATAGGTGTTTACTTAGCAAATGACAAAAGCTTTTAAAATCAAGGGAGAAAAAGTACTCCAAATGTGCTCTCAGAGCAACTGACTAGACATTTAGAGGAGGTTGGTGGAGGCAGGAGGGTGTAGTATCCTAACTTTCTAGATTTCAAAAGATGTGTAACTGTTTGAAGCGTGATAGAATGATCAAAAGTAAGCAAATTCAGCTACACAAAGGGACGTGCAAGTCTGTGTTTGTGTTTGTGGTGTGCAAATTTTGCATTTTGGTAGAGAATCCAAACAAAGATAACTGGATGCCCCCTTTTCTTAAAAAAAAAAAAAAAAGATTGATTTACTTATTTTAGGAGAGAGAGAGAGAGCCTGTGTGTGGGAAGAGCAGAGGAAGAGAATCTCAAGCAGACTCCTGGCTGAGTGAGGAGCCTGCCACAGCAGGGTCAGTCTCATGACCTTGAGATCATGACGTGAGCTGAAACCAAGAGTTGGTCGCTCAACCAACTGAGCCACCCAGGTGTGCCTGGATGCCCTTTGAAATAACTCAGCTGACACCACACTTTCTCCTGGCTGAGTTGGTTCTTCCTCCAAACTCTGTGTCGGTGTCAATATCACTGCGAATTTTCAGTAAAGATACTATGATAGGAGCCTCATACTTCCCTTCAGGAGTACAATATTTGAGCCAGGAAGTCACTGTGGTTTCTTTCGGCAACTGGAGCTATAAAATAAAGCATGTCAAGTGATTTTCTTCCCCCTCTGTATTTCTCCATGGCTGTTTCTCATGAACATGCCCTTCTGATCCTCTCTCCCTTCCCTCTCATCATCTAATTCAGAATTCTTATAATAAGTTGGTCAAGAGACTATTTGCTTAGGGATGTCACAGAGTTAGGAGAGAGTCCAGTGCCCTGGTATTCAAAACAGTTTTTCTTTGAATTACACTAACCAGTGCTGCCTAACTAACCACATGTGGCCGTTGAAATTTAAGTTAATTAAAATTGAATGGAATTTAAAATTCAGTTCTTCATTCGTACTCACCATATTTCACGTGCTCAATAGCCACATGTGGCTTATACTATATTGGACAGTGAAGATACAGAATATGTACACCATTGTAGAAAGTCCTATTGAACAGCCCTGCTGACTAAATCTGTGGGGTAGAAGAAAAGGTGAATACAGTAGCAGCTAAATGAGGAAGGTAAGGGCTGGCCCAGTCAGATGGCATCCATTTTCTGTGTAAAATAAGAAGCAGATGTGCCTGAGGAGAGAGAAAGACAAGGCAGAGGGGTGGGAAGTTCGATGACAGTGAAGAAGAATCAAAACAGTTGCTATGGTGAACAGGAGAAGAGCCAGCAGAGAAAACAAGAATTCCAGTGTGGAACTGAGAATTAAAAACCATGAATTGGTTGTTGCAACATCTATGTGACTGACATAATAGGAGCCTGGGGCCTTCCCACCTACAGGACTTACCTCCCACCTCCACATCTGGGGACCCATCAGGTCTCCCTAGGTGGTTCAAATAGTTTTAGAATTTGTAATCATTGGCATCTACCATGTCTATTTTGGTCTTTTACATTTGTTCCTGAAACAGTATGAGTGAAGCTACATCTCTGCCTCTTCTTCCTCCTAAGTCACACTTTCCTGGGGCTCCTCTCTCTTGCCAGCCCCACAACACAGAGCAGAAAGCTTTTTTTTTTTTTTTTTTTTTTTTTTGCCTCCCAACTCAACCCAGGCACTGGGAATGACTGGCTCACTCAATTTATTCTGGGTAAATTTGCTCTATACTTCTCATGAATTCTGGATTTCTTTTAATCCCAGAATCTCCCCTTCTCTCCACTCCATCCAAGCCCAATACACACACCCTCCTTGGAACTTTAAAAATCTATTTCCTGATTAGGACAGTTGGCCACTTCAGGTAATAACTGGGTCTTCAACCCTTAACACAGAGGGGATGGGTGGGGAAAACTGGGGATTTCCTTCTAATGGTGGATGACAGAGAAGTGTCTGAGGATTGGAGAGGACCAAGGACCCCTTGCTCTCTCTGTCAGTCTTCGCAGAACAAATATGAAAATAGAATAGAAGGAAATTTACATTGATCCAGGGCTGAGCTTTTGCTGGAAGTTGAGAATTATGTTATTAAAGGAGATTTTTTTCTGAAGGTAACAGAATACCAGACTCAAACTGGCTTAAATATAAAAGAAATTATTTTCCCATATATAGGGAGGAAAATTTTAGACGGAGTTGACTTAGGGCTTGAAAACATGACCAAGGATCCAGGTTCTTATTCTGTCTGTTTACACTGTCTTGTTGGTTCATCCTCAGAAAGAAAGATAATCAATTCTTCTGTCTCTTTGATGGGAAAAATCTTACCCCAAGTCCCTTTCTCCTCACCTCACTCTATTCTCTAATGCTAGAAGTGAGTCACAGACCTGATCCTCCCCTGGAAAGAGAGCAGAAATGGCCATGACCAACCAGCTTGGATCCATCATCTAGGTTGGAGTGGATGTTGGACAGTCACCCATAATGTCTGCTACTCATGCACTTGCAAGAAAGTGGCTAAGATGAGGACCAGGGGGCTCCTGAGTTGGTTTAATGTCTGACTCTTGATTTCAGCTCAGGTCATGATCTCAGTATCATGGACTGAGGCCTGTGTTGGGCTTTTCACTCGGTAGGGAGTCTGCTGGAGATTCTATCTCTCCCTCTCCCTGTACTTCTCTACCCCACCCCACTCACAAGTGCTCTTCTCTCTCTTTCTCTCTCTCTGTCAAATAAATAAATCTAAAAATAAAATGAAATGAGGACCAGGAAATTTCTGCTGGATAAGGAAGGAAGTGAAGGAAGGAGGGTCCTGAGAAGGATAAAGTAGAGGAGTCAAGGGATCCTGGAGTTCAAAGAACTGCTAAGCCTGAAATAACTCAGATCAGAGGATACAGCCAGTGGCCAGAGAAATGGAAGACTTCAAAGGAAGATGTGTTCCAGGAGAAACTGACGTCCAGGACATGGCCAAAGGATGTGGTGGCTAGAGTAGAGGGAAGGCAAAGTTCAGTGGAATGAGGAGGGACAAGAGCCAAGGGGCCAGGAGGTTGACCGGGTCTTGGGTCATCTTACAAACATTAAAGTCCTCAACATGGTGGGAGGAACTGGGGTGGGGAGGAAGGATGAGCTAGATACCAAAGTCATCTAAGAATAAGGATGGATTGGTTGATTGATTGATTGATTAGTAGACATCAGCAATGAAAAGGCATAGAAAGTGGTTCAGCCAGATGCCATGAGCCTCAGAGTTTACTCAAGACAGACGATCACGGATCTGGAACTAGAGATGGGGAGTATGGAGGACACCAGGAGAGTGGGGAAAGGATTAGCATCCTCTGGGGAGGGCTTCAAGGACTCTTAGTGGGGAGCTGGGTTGTACTTGGGGCAGGAAGTAGAAGGCACTCTGTGTGCTGAGGTCATGACATAAAAAAGAGAAGAGCATGCCCTCTACTCTTCTCTTTCCCCTTCTCACAGGCTGGAATGAAACCCGGAGGTGAGCCATCTTTGACACAGAGTATCAGAAATCATACTCCTCACCCACTATTCAATACAGAAGCAAGTCCAAAATAACTATCTCCAAGTGTCAGTTAATCCCCAGAGCTTATCAGTATCTGAGGGTTTAGCAGACATTCAATGGTCCACTCAAAATCTATTCTCTTTTTCTTTATTAACAGTGTTCCCAATTTTGTTCATGTTTCAGACCATCAGGAAAAATAACCCTATACCCAACTCAGGGGTAAATGTTAATCCAATTCTACCTATAGGAGTGGGTACAAAAGCCCATTATGGCCACTGAAACATGAGGTAAAGTGTTTCAGGGATCTTCTGAAGAAGGAGGTCATTCCTAAGAGACATGAGAAGAAACGGCCTTTCTAATGTGACATGCTCAGGATGGCAGGTCAAAACAAGGGAAAGAACTTGGCTAGAGCCACTGGGTTAACTACTTCTGGAGCCACCCTACCTGGGACTTCTTTTTTAATACATATTGTTTAAGTCATTTTAACTGGGCTTTCTTTAACTCATACCCAAAGCATTCTGATGTAAGAAACATTGCTGAGGAACCCTTGTGAAGTTCACTGGAAGGCTTGCGGATGACATCTCTAAACCCCCCCAAGAGGCAGGGATACAACATACTGGTAGCACAGGGAACAGCATCCCTGAAGTCCAGAGACAAGCAAGGACCTAAATGCCAAGAGGCAGACATTCCTGGGTGCTGGGAGGTGTCTTAGGTCCCTCACACTGGCAGGCCACCTCCTCTGTCATCTTTTCCTTGGTGTCCTTGCCCTGGCAGCTCATGGTAATGGGTCATGGAATATGCTGTTGGATGTGGCTCAGGTACCTGCCACCTTGTATACCTGAAGCCTCTATTTCCTTCCCTTTTCTCATTCCCTGTGACAGTTCCGCCAGTTTCTCTTTAATCCAACCAGCACAAGAGATGCTCTCACTCAAATGATGGATGGGTTGACTATCTCTAACTTTCCAAAACCCAAAAACTTTTTTTAAGATTATGGTAAAATAAATATAGCATAATTTTTTTTACCATTTTAGCCATTTTTAAGTGTACAGTTTAGTGGTATTAAGTACATTCCCATATTTGTGCATCACTATCATCTGTCTAATACCCTTTCATGACCTCTAACTGAAACTCTGTCCTCATTAAACACTGACCCCTCGTTCTCTCCTCCCAGCCCCTGGAAACCATTTTCTGTCTCCATGAACTGGACTACTCTAGGTCCCTATCTAATTGAGAGTCAGACAATATTTGTCCTTTTGTATCTAGCTTATTTCACTCGGCATCATGTCTTTCAGGTTCATCTATATTGTAAAATGTGTCAGGATTTCCTTCCTTTTTAAGGCTGAATAATGTTCAGCCAACATGTACATTCTTATTGTACGGATAGAACACATTGTGTTTATCCATTTGTTCATGATGGACACTTAGGTTGTTTCCACCTTTTGGCTCTTGTGAATAATGCAGGTACAAACATGGTTGCACAAACTTCTGTTCATGTCCCTGTTCTCAGTTCTTTGGGGGAATATAGCCAGAAGTGGAATTGGTGGGTCATATTCTAATTCTGTGTGCTGCTTTGAGGAACCAAGTTTATTTATTTGCTTACTTATTTAAAAAAAACTTTGTTTGTAACCTAACAAGATATCCATGTGATTGACAGCTTCTCCTTTTTAACTCAAAAGCTATATACAGGGGCACCTGGCTTGCTCAGTTGGTGGAGCTTGAACTCTTGATCTCTGGGTTGCAAATTTGAGCCCCACATTGGATGTAGAGATTACTAAAAAAATAAAATGTTTTTTAAAAAGGTGAATATATCACTCATGGAAGGGGAAATGCCTTCTTTGTATTAGTGAGTCACCATCTCTGTCATTAAAGCAGAGATTAAAAACCATTTGTTTGGGGCACCTGGGTGGCTCAGTGGGTTAAAGCCTCTGCCTTCAGCTCCGGTCATGATCCCAGGGTCCTGGGATCGAGCTCCACATCGGGCTGTCTGCTCAGCAGGGAGCCTGCTTCCTCCTCTCTCTCTCTCTCTCTCTCTGCCTACTTGTGAACTCTGTCTGTCAAATAAATAAATAAAATCTTAAAAAAAAAAAACCCAAACCATTTGTTTAACAGCAGCAAGGCATTCAGATCCAGAGAATAGAGGAGGAAAGGAGAATAAAGTTGTGCTGAGAAGGTGGAAATTTAGGACATGAAACAAAAAGCAGGAGCAGAGAGATGGGGGGAAGGCAAAGAGGAGGTGAGGGCTGGCCTGTGGCATGAAGACCCACCAGCACCATGGGTCCCTAGAGTGATCCAGAATAGAGAATTTCTCCTTGGTTCTGGAGTCCCAAGAGGCCTGACCCAATTACAACTTCTCTTCTTGGGTATTTTTTTCTTTCGTGAAATCCTATCTTCCATACTTCTGTCTGAACATGTGCGTAGTAAGCCTTTGTGTAAATAGAAGGCAAAACCTCTGTCTGTCTCTGTAGTCACACCACTTCTGACACCAAATGTGTGGCTTTTCCACATTAACCAGTTCTCCAACTATGTCTGGACACCCAACTGGGTGTCCTACAATTCAATTCTGACACTAACTACCTGGAGTTAGTGTAGAGCTCCCAAGTGAAGGGCTCAGTCCCTTAAGGCTGCTCCACTTCAGATGGCAGTCACAAGCAATGGGTCCCCAGATGACTGACTTGGCTATGAATTGGGGGTTCCTCCAACCCCTTCCTTAAGTGGCTCATAGAACTCAGGAGAATGTGTGTATTAGTTTATTATAAAGGATATAATATGAGATAGAGATGGACATCCAGATGAAGATGTACATCTGGCTGGAAGGGTTCTGAGTATAGGAGCTTCTGTAAGTTGGGGTGCACCACTGTCTCAGCATGTGGGGGTGTTCACCAACTTGAAGCTCTCCAAACTCCATAGTTCAGGGGTTTTTATGGAGGGTTCATTAGATAGGCATGAGCAATTATTAACCTAATCTCTGGCTCCTCCTCTCCCCAGAGGATGGGGGCGGGGGTGAAGGCTCTAAGCTCCTAGTCGTGGCTTGGTCTTTCTGGTAACCCTCCCCCATCTGGTAAAGCTCCCCAGGAGCCTATCAAGAGTCACCTCAGTAGGACAAAAGACTTTTTTTTTTTTTTTTTACCCAACGAAATTTCAAGGAATTTAGGAGCTCTGTGTCAGGAATCAGGGTCAAAGACCAAATCTTAAAACAAAAGATGCTCTTAGCACCCTTCTCAGGAAATTACAAGGGTGTTAGGAGCCCCCTGTCAGGAACCAGGAGTAGAGACCAAATATATATGACTTACTATGCCACAGTGACATAGTGTGACTGAGTATTTATTCCTCTTTATTCCTCACACTCTGACTTAACTAAAACACAGCCTCCTTCTCTTGGCCCTGGCAAACTGATAGTACCTCATGTCAAAGATGTTGACTTGCTTTGACCCCTTGTGTTGAGCCAGTTGTGTGGCACTCATCAGGCTGGTCTCAATCCAGTTCAAGAGCGTCAAATTACATGAAGTCAATGGAATAGAGAAGACCTGGGGTCAGGTCATTAGACTGAGCCCAGAAGCATGGAGATGGCGACAGGAGACAGGACGGGTACAGCGAACAGAAAATGAGGGCTAGAGCCTAGGGGCAGGCCAGAGGCTGAGCTCAGAGTCTCTGGAGACTCTAGAAGGAAGGGGTAGGGAGAGCACCCTAGTTCTGCCCACCTGCTAGAAAAGGGAAGGCACCGTGGTGGAGTCCATAATTTGAGGATCTCTGTACTGTTCCCTGCCCATTCCATTGCTTTATCAAAATTCTCACTGTCCATTTTATCCAGTCAAACCTATTTCCCTTGGTTCTCGCTATTGCTTTTTTTTTTTTTTTCCATACCCACCCCCATTTCCCTTATGCCTGGAACAGTCTCCCACTTAGCATCTGCCTGCCCGGTGTCTTGCCTTCCATTTACAACACCACCTGCCACTTACTTTCTCTGATTAAGTGGAAGTTGAATAATCATACTTCTATCTTCAAAGTACATCAGTTAAATCCCAGATGTCTTTGGGGTTGCAATACATGAAAGGTCTCGGACTGACTGATTTTCTTTAAGGGAGTTAATTCAGATTATTCATTAACAGCACCATGTCTGGTATATAGTAGTGTTCAGTAAATTGCAGCTATTAAGCAATAATGATATATTATTGGGACATCTGGGTGGCTCAGTCGGTTAAGCATGTGATTCTTGATTTTGGCTCAGTTCATGATCTCACAGTCATAGGACTGAGCCCTGCATCAGGCTCCGTGCTCAGTGTAGAATCTGCTTAGGGTTCTCTCTCTCCCTCCCCCTCTGCCCTGACCCCCACTGTGTGCATGTGTGCTCTCTCACCTCTAAAATAAATAAATAAACAAATAAATAAAATTTGTAAAAAATGATATGGTATTCAAAATAGTAACAATATTAAGAAGAGGATGGAAGCTCTGAGAAGACAAAGGCAATTGGCCAGTGGTCTGGCTTGCCTGGGCAGATGCCCATCCTCATCCCATCAGCCTTGGTTAGGCCTATGAAGGGCTGCTGATTTCAGGTTGAGTTAGAAGGGGGAGTTAGGCATGGCAGAAAAATCTGTTGATCTCTGCTATAATTAAATATTTAAATATTGGGTCATTAAACCTGGGCATAGAGTACCCATTGTCCTTGTCTTGACCAGTATGCCATCCATGTGTGCCCTCATACCATGGCGTGTCACTCTGTATCCAGTGTTGAAGTTATTTCTGAGCATATCTAATGTCTCCTGGTCAGCTTTGAGTTCTTAAAACTAGAGTCTCCTAGGTTCCATTCCCCAGATGTCTGGGGAATGCTTGGTGAGTGAATGGTTGGATCGTTGGATGGATGGATAATGAAAGAAGGAAGAAAATACACATCTCTCCTGAACATCAAGCCCTGAAGTAGCAATTTATGCTTTTCCAGGCCTTTCTCACAATCTGTCCCCATTCTTTTGTTTAACAAGTATTTACTGAGCACCTACTACGTGTGAGGGTCTGGGAATCCTGCTAAACGTCCCACAATACTTAGATCAACCCCCCATGACAAAGAGTTGTCTAGTCCAAAATGTCCAAAGTGCTGAGCTGAGAAACCCTGGTCTATACAGTGGTGGCTTCTAATTCAACTGAAACTGTGAAATCAAGGACCAGAGGATAAGGCGCATAGCAGGTGCTCAGTGAATGTTTGGTCACATTCACATGAGTGAGTGAATGATAACTTTCAGTTGTAATTTGGCTGAGTGCCTGGTACAGGGCTGTGTCCGAGTAGCTCTTCCATAAATGGTTATTGACTTTTTTCTGTAAACATCCCCCACCCACCACCCTGAAGAGCTACTTGTGCACAGTTAAGAATGCTGTCCTCCTGGCTGGGGAACAGGAAGGCCTCATAGCTGCAGTCTGGGGTTCCCATAAACTGCTGTGGGAAGCCACAGAGCAGAGGAGCAGACAGTGTTTCTCTACATTGTGGTGGATTCATTGTCTCCTTTCCTGTCCCTCTTCTTTCATTCAAACTCTCAGCAGAGAAGGTTTAAAGGGTTCAGCCGAGTGAGAGCCTGTGAATTCAGCTCTTCAGGAAAGGGAGGAAAAAAATGAGCCCAGACTGAGGGTTATTGTTAAAATATTTGAAGATCAAGAGCCCATTAGAATTGGAGATGGGGTGGAGCTCGAGGGGCAGGACTCTTCAAATGTCCATCCTTCCTTCCATTCAGATTTATTTATTTATTTGAGAGAGAGAAAGAGCAAGCTGGGTGAAGGGCAGGGGAGTGAGAGAGTCTCAAGCAGACTCCACACTGAGTGTAGAGCCCGACGTGGGGCTCCATCTTATGACTCTGAGATCATGAGCTGAGTTGAAACCAAGAGTCTGATGCTTAATTGACCGTGCCACGTCCTTCCTAATTCATTTATATAACAAGTATTTACTGAGTGCCAGTGACTCGTTAAGGATATGTGAGTTAATAAAAGAGACCCAAATACCCATCCTCTTGGAACTTATATTCTAAAGAAACAGGATGGACGGTTGATCAGTAAGTCAGATATATAGCGTGTGCGAGGGCCATGTGCCTGACAGAGAAAAAGGAAGCAGGGAAGGAAAATAAGGTTGTTAGGGGTTGAACTTGTTGGTTACATTGAGGTGAAATTTACATAACATAAAACTAACCATTTCAAAGTGAACGATTCAGTGGCATTTAGAACATTCATGATGCTATGCAAACGCCACCTCTATCTAGTTCCTAAACATTTTCATCACCAGAAAGAAGACCCCACACCCATTAGGTGTCACTCCCCCATTCTCTTCTCTTGCTCCTGCAGCCCCTGGCAGCCATAAGTCTGCTTTCTGTCTCTAGGGATTTACCAGCCCCTGGAAACCCCTAATTTTCTTCCTGTCTCTGTGGATTTACCTATTCTGAGCCTTTCACATAAATGGAATCATATACTGGGCGGTCTGTTGTGATTGGCTCCTTTCACTTAGTGTCATGTTTTCAAGGGTTGCTCACATCTTAGCATGTATAGTTCATTCCTTCTTATGGCTGAGTAATATTCTGTTTTATGCATAGATCACATTTGATAGACCCATTTCATCCGCCGATGGACATGTGGGCGGTTTCCACCTTTGGCTATGGTGAATAGTATCACCATGAACTCTCTGGCACAAATATTTGCATTCCTGTTTTCAGTTCTTTTGGGTAAAAACTTAAGAGTAGAATCACCAAACTGTTCCCCACAGGGGATGGGCCAATTTCCGTTCCTGCCTGCAGTGTATGGGGGCTCCAATTTCTCCACATCCTCACCAACCCTTTGTTATTTTCCATTTAGTAAATAACAGCCATCTGAGTGATAAGTACTGGTATCCAGTGAGGTTCGGATTTGCATTTCCCTAATGCAAGTTATCTGGCATCAAGCATTTCTTCATGTGCTTATTGGCCATTTGTATATCTTCTTAGGGAAATACCTCTTTAAGTCCTTTGCCCACATTTGCATTGGATTGTCTCCTTGTCATTGAGATGGAAGAGTATGGTTAAAGTTTTCAATAAGGTGGTCAGAAAAAGCCCCCCTGAGAAGATGACTTTTAAATGAAGACCTAAAGAGGCTGAGGGAGCAAACCTCCAGAATGTCTGAGAAAAGCACTGCAGGCAGAGGGAATGGCAAGTGCAAAGGCCCTGAGGCAAATCATTTTCACTTGTCTTTATCTGTTTTCCAGTCTGCAGAGGAGCAAAAATAAGACTGTGAAGACAGTATCACATAGAATATTAACAAATTATCAACACCCGGACTCACCCGCACACTTGAGCAAGATACATAACTTCTTACAGCTTCAGTGTGATAATCTGTAAAGTAGGCATAATAATCATTATCAACCTCACTGTGTTCTCACAAAGAACTGAATGAAATAATATACCCAGCCTGGGCCTGGCACATAGTGGTGCTCAGAAATGTGGGGTTTGAACCCAGATCAGGAGGACTTTAAATCCTGAGGCTGCCAGGAAGGAAATGTTTATAGGATATCTGAGGGGTTTTATGGCTGGGAGGCCTGCAGAGCAGCCTGACCCAGGCTACTGGGCACTTTCCTCTGTTCCTGTTTGTTTGTTTAAAGATTTTATTTATTTATTTGAGAGAGAGAGAACACAAGTGGGGAACAGGGCAGAAGGAGAAGGAGAGAATTTCAAGCAGACTCCACGCCGAGCCCGACATGGGGCTCGATCTCACGACCTGAGCTGAAATCAAGATTCAGACACTTAACCAACTACACCACCCAGGCACCCCCTCTGTTGTGTTTCTAACAGCATAATTTATTTATATACTCACATTAAGCAGGGGGATTAGAGTCTAAATGCCAGCTTTCACCAAGTGACATTAGGTAAATTTCTAGTATTTTTTTTAAGATTTCATCTATTTATTTGACAGACAGAGATCACAAGTAGGCAGAAAGGCAGGCAGAGAGAGAGAGAGAGAGAGAGGAGGAAGCAGGCTCCCCACTGAGCAGAGAGCCTGATGCGGGGCTCTATCCCAGGACCCTGGGATCATGACCTGAGCCAAAGGCAGAGGCTTTAACCCACTGAGCCACCCAGGCGCCCCAACATTAGGTAAATGTCTTAATTGCTTTGAATATAGTTTCTTCTTTTGTGCCTCAAAATGGTAGACAGGATCCAAAATCATATATGTGTCAATAGAAGATTTAACAGATGTTATATGCGAATGTCACCAGCTTATGGTAGATGCTTGAAAAATTTCCCTCTCTTATTGGTTCACTACATGTCTTCCCAGCAAATACATTTCGGGCATTCAAAAAAACACAAAATTACCTTTAATCATGTCTTCACAAGTTACCATGTTGTTTTGACTTGTTTTATTCGCAGGTAGAATGTGGGCTTTCGGGTTTCAGGTGAGAGTTCAGATCCCAGCTCCTGTGCTTCCTGGCTGTTGGACTTTGGGCCTTTGTCTTAACCTCTCTGAACTTAAACTCTGGCTGGTATTCCAAAAAGCAGTTGTCAGGATCCAGATCATTTCTGTAAAGTTCCCAGCTCCCGATAGGACTCTTAGCCTCAGGGCCAATGGTGGCTACCTTGAAAGGTAAAGGAAGTCCACGCAGTTTGGGTAGCAAAGAACAAGAGAGAAAAATCCATCAGATTATCTAGAAAAGCTTAGAATGTAGCAAGAGTGAAACCATAAAGGATGAATGTCCAGTCATTTTTCTCCCTTTACAAGGAGTTAAGAGTCAGGAGTCCCAAATACTCCAAAGCTAGCTCCGTGCCCTCCAGCAAGTCCCTTCACCTCTGTGCACCCCAATTTCCCAGGGGTCCTTCTCCAAGGACCCTCTTCTCTCTGTAGCACTGTGGTGCCGCTGCCGACCAGCAGAGGGCAGCGATGCCCCAACATTCACCATGGAGTATGTGCCACTAAATCTAGTTCTGTTTGCTCCGTTGCTACTGTTTGACTTGGGCAAGAAAACTATGGTGGAATAATAATAGTGATATGTTTCCCTTTTTTCAAACAGCCTTATTTTTCCTCCAGTGACAGTCAGAATGAGGTCTGACCACAGCATACAGATGAGGAAACAGAGCTCAGAAGCACAAGAAATTTAACAAGGCTGCATAGAAACAATTGACTGATGATTTTGGTCCCACCACACCCTAAATTTGGACGGTTCCAACCCTGGGAAGGTGTTGCAGTATATTTGGTCTGCTTAGTATAGATAATCCATTATCTGTTTTATGGGTCATGAAGTATTTTCTGATCTCTAATATCAGAGGATTCTCATTTTGTTCTCCCCAGCTTACAGATGAGCAAACAGAGGCTTCTAGAACTTAGGCCATTTAGCTTAGCATTTCCTTAATCAGCTCCATTTTAGAGGTTGTTGGGTAGACTCCCAGAAATATTAGCTTAAAAAACACAGAACTTGATGTTTTGCAGCAATTTTTATGTGATGGGATGTAGTGGGTTCCAGTCCAAATGTTGTTTTTTGTTTTGCAAAAGGAAGTCAGCCCTTCTCTTTGTCTCAGCACTGGTGATTAGCAATCCCGTGTGGAACTGGAATAGCTGTAGATCACTAGTTTTACTCAAAAGGGACTATCAGATGATACATCTGTCCCCACCTCCAGGTTCTGATATCCACCCCCGAGCACTAAGAGAATCCTGTTTTTTTGTTTGTTTGTTTTTTTCTTTTTAAAGATTTTATTTATTTATTTGACAGAGAGAGAGAGATCACAAGTAGGCAGAGAGGCAGGCAGTGGTGGTGGGGGGGGAGAAGCAGGCTCCCCGCCGAGCAGAGAGCCCAACGTGGGGCTCGATCCCAGGACCCTGAGATCATGACCCGAGCCGAAGGCAGAGGCTTAACCCACTGAGCCACCCAGGCGCCCCGAGAATCCCTGTTTTTGATGGCGGTTTTATTTGTATGCTTTGCGATGTCTTTAACGGACCCTTGGGTTGGTTAAGATGCTGTCACAGAAAGGCACAATTCAAATTAGCTTAAACATGTAAAACATTAAGGACAATTTTTACTTCATATAACAGCCTCCAAGGTGGCTCAACTCAAGTTGAGTTGATGAAGCAACTCAACAAATCAGTAGAATTATCCTGTCCTGAAATGTCAATAGGGCTGAGGTTAAGAAACCCTGAATTAGGGGCGCCTGGATGGCTCAGTGGGTTGGGTCTCTGCCTTCGGCTCAGGTCATGATCTCAGGGTCCTGAGATCGAGCCCCGCATCAGGCTCTCTGCTCAGCGGGGAGCCTTCTTCCCCTTCCCCCTCTGCCTGCCTCTCTGCCCTCTTGTGATCTCTCTGTCTCTGTCAAATATATAAATAAAATCTTTTAAAAAATCTGTTATTAGAAAAAAAAAAGAAAGAAACCCTGAATTCAAGCAGGCAGGATTCAGCTTCTAGAGCAGGGGTTGGGGCTGGGGTCTGCCTCCATGAAGCACATGGCAGTGAGGAGGTGGGAGGACCCCACACACAGTTGGGGTCGGGGAGTCTGCAAGAGGAAAGGAGGATTGGCTTTTGGAAAGGCAATCAACAGTCTGTTATAAATCCTGATGCTGTTAATTTAGCTCTTAAGGAGCTAAGACTTTTACACTGAGTGCATCCCACAGCTGGGAGCTGGGGAGACTTAAGAGAATCAATACTTGGCCCTCGCCTTTATCTCACTTATAGTCCAGCTGTTGAAACCAGACTTGAATTACTTCCTTTTTACTATTACCATTTGTTGGCTTTTTAAATCGTAGAAAATACTGAAAGGAATCAAGAAAAGCCAGAATCCCCCATAACTCATCAAGATAGTTACTGCTAACATTTTTGTTTATTTTCTTCTAATCTAGGCCCTATTCTCTCATTGTTGCATTTCATGCAAATTATCTCCTCATTCATACATTCAATAGCTATAGAGCTGAGTGCTGGTGCGTATGGGTCAGATTCTCACTGTACAGAGGAGCAGTTTCATTGTAGCTCACAATGGTTGAATAGGGAAGGCTTCACCTGGGTCTGGAAGCCCATTTGAATGAGGGAAGAATGTGTAAGGATCGCCTTCCAGTGAGAGGAGGAGAATGTCCCACGAACAAAGGCAGGACAGGTAAGTGTAGGGGAGAAGACTGGTGTATATTGGGACGCCAGACGGAAGATTCTAGGTGTAGTGGATATGCTGGTCCCGCATTCATCCCCATTTCTGATAATAACACTGAGTTTTCCTTTTTGGGCATCACTCCTCCACTGTCAATCCTCAGCTCCTCTTTGGGTGTAGCTAATCCCATCCCCGTTGTTTGGGGGAGTCACATGACCGAGTCTGCCCAATCAGAACACCATATTCTTCGGGCAGGTGATTGGCTCAGGGGCGGGCACATAATTAGATCACACTAATCAGGACCAAGGAGACTCATTTCCATTTGCTGGGACCATCTGGATTTGAAGCTAATAGGATAAGGCTTAGTGATTCTGGTAGATGTCTTGCCATCGTGAGTGGAAAGGCTACATGAAAATAAAACCAACAGAATAAGGAGCAGAACCAAGAGAGAAGGATTAGTGGAGTCCCGAGAATAGTATCTGAGCTCCTAGATCCAGTTGTACTTGACGCCTCTGGCTCCTTTGGATTGTCCAGTCATATGAGCTAATAAATTGCCTTTTTTGCTTAAGTCAGTTTCAGTTAACTTTGTCTTTTGCAACTGAAAGTCCTTATACACTTTGTAGCCTAGAGTAATGGAAAAAAGTATCAGACTTGGGGTCAGTAGGACTCTGCTCTGCCACTAACCAGCTCTGTCCTTGGACAAACCATGTCATCTCTCCAGGACTCAACTGCTCTTTAAAATGAAGGAAGTAGGGGTGCCTGCTGTAGTTCGGTTGGTTAAGCATCTGCCTTTGGCTCAGGTCATGATCCTGGAGTCCCCGGATCAAGCCCCACATTGGGCTCTCTGCTCAGCCGGGAGTCTATTTCTCCCTCTCCCTCTGCCCCTTACCCTGCTCTTGCTCATGCACTCTCTCTCTCACACACAAATGGATAAATAAAATCTTTAAAAATAAATACATAAATAAAAATAAAATGAAAGAAATACTGTGTGCCTCTTGGGTGAATGACAGTGCATGTGAATTAAAGGGAAATAAAAACATAGAGGATTCTTATGAAATTGCAGGGATCATTTTAAGAAGGAAATTCCAGAAGGACTTAACAGGCCGCAAGTCTAAATGTAAACTTGGATGTGCCAAGTAAGCATCAGGTAGTGATCTAAGTGAAGTGAAATGGGACCAGGTACAAGAAAGAAGGTAGATCTCCTGGTCTACCTTTTCCCTTTTGATAAATACACGAGACAAAGGAGTAGTGTTCTAAGAAAAATGGCAGCACAGACACAATGCTAATCGGCACCTGACACTAGCTTCAGGATCACAGTTGGTAGGAGTGTGGGGACTGGAAACCTGGTCAGTTCAAGTCTTATCTGAAGCAGGTGGCCTCTTCTCGACTTTAGCCAGTCTGCCACACAGCATATCTAGCTTTCCCACATTTTCAAGGGAACCCATAAATCCACACAGTTCGAACAAATGGAATTAAGATGCATTGGTTTTGATTGGCTGCCTCATCTTGAAATATCTGTTTTCAAACGGTTCATTCTATTGGTTTGTTTGTTTAGCACTCTGTGAGCCAAACACAGCTTGTCTATCTGTGAAACTGAGCCCTGGGAATGCTCGTTTGTTATTCCTTGTGGAGGTGCCAAGATGAATCTCAGTTGGAAGGATGAGAGAGGGTGGTTAGCAGGGAGATATCCATACAAAACCAGGGGATCAGCAGAAAGTTCATACAGGAAGACCTCCATCTTCTCCTGAAAAGCAACTCCATAAATATTCATTCAATCCTCACATCAACCCTACAGGATAAGGCAGGGTGATTCCATTATGCAGATGGGGAAACTGAGTCTCAGGGAGTGCCCACATCCACAAGCTACAAAGTAGCTCCACAAGGCAGCACTCCTTACCTCCTTGCTGGAGGTACCCAAGTCGGAGCTGACTTTGAAGTTCACTAAAAAGCTCAAGACATTCGAAGGAAAATGGACCCTTTTGCTTAAACGACACCAACCTGTCTTTGTAACCCACAAAACCATGCCAACCTGGCTTTGTATCTCCAGTGACTTTTAGATCTCTGCCTTCACGTGAAAGTAAGCACAGGGCAGCACTTCTCTGATGAGGTGATAGCCACGGGCATGCACCGATCAGAACTCCTTCAGGAGAATCCGCTTTGAAGAACATGTTTGACTGACAGTCCTGGGTCCTGCCCCTCTGGCCCCACCAATTTCCCCCAGCCAGCGACTGAGCACTGTGGGAGTGCTAGTGCAGCCCTGCTGCTGGCCGGCCAGCCCGGGACTCCTCTTACAGCCTCCTTTGGTTTGGGAAATCCCCATCAGCATGGCCAGAACTTTCTTCAAGCTATGCTGCTGTCTGAAGCTCTTCCTGCCCAGTCCTCCTTCCCCCTCACCTTTCACAGGGGTCAGCCTGGTCCTGCAAGCTGAGGATTCTCCTGCCTACCCTAGCCCCTTTCCCATGTGCATTTTGCAGCCATGAATAAGGAAATCCTCAGTAAATCTTGTGCAGGTTTGGACCCGTCCTGGCATCTGCTTCTCAGAGGATCTGAACTAACACGGATGACTTCCATTTCATGGAATGAGCTAAAGAAGTCTATGACTGTCCAAATTTACAGATTATCTGCTATCAAGGAAATAGGGGGTTTCACACTGTAATGGTGATGCCCAGGGGCGTTGGAGTCAGAATGATCAGGGTGAGAGCCCTGCTGGCCAGTGGTCTGACCGTTAGGAAGTTTCTTAACCCACCCTGAGTCTCTACTTCCTCATCTCTTCAATCAGGGATTCTCAACCAGGAGCAATTTTGTAACCCCCGCCCCGGGATGTTTGGCAGTGTCTGGAAGCATGTTTTGGTTCTCACAACTGGAGGAGCTAGGGGAGAGGGGGTTATTGCTACTGACACCATGTGGCTAGAGGCCAGGGACATTGCTGAATATCCTGTAACGCACAGAGCGGCTCCCCCCCAACCCCACACACATGTGTACACCCACCCCGCCCAAAGAATGATCCTGCCCAAAATGTCCATAGTGCTGGGGTTGAAAAACCCTGGGGTAAATGGAAATGGTAATGGTAGCTCAGTATCTTCCATTTCTACTACCCCCCCCCCCCCACACTGCAAGCGCCGTGTGGCAGGGGCCAGATGATTCTAGAGCAGTGTTCTGTATCACCAATGACTCTACCATGGAAGTGCTGAGTAAATTATTATGAATTGAAATGTTTATAAGATGAGTGCAAATCAACAAATGGTTACTATCATTGTCGTCATCATCATCTTCATCAATGCTGTCTTCCCAGCACCTGGCTCCGTGCCTGGGGTATAATTGGTCCTTGATATTTGTTGAATGAATGAATGAATGAATGAGAAATGAAGGCATATTTACTCATTAACCACTAATTTATGTACTTTGGAGAGAGATTGGAAAGTCTTGGGAAAGAGGCCTAGCCTTTCCCTTGTTATTTCCAAAGAAGCGTTTTGTTCGTGAAAGAAATGACTTTAAAGGATGAGACATCTGCCAAGCCAGAGTCAGGGGGCCTGAGTCAAAGTCAAGTAGAGTTTAGGACGTACATCTTGCTCAGCTTAGGCAAAAAAGGAAAACTGGCCAGGCTTTGTGCGAACTCGCTGTGAAACAAGAGCTGTTTTCAAGGCCCAGGAACACGCTCTGTCCCATGTTTAATTTCTTCCATCTGTCTGGTATCTGACCTCTGCTGCACTCGAAGGCATTGCCACACATTGTCTGCGCACGTTCCCATATAAGGTGATCTCTCTCTCTCTTTCTCTTCCTCTCTTCCCCTCTCCCTCTCTTTCCAGGGGTTGGCCCGCAGCAGCACTGGCTTCCTCCACCCTGCTCTCCCTCTCTTGGCCTTCCCTGGCAGGCTCTGCTGTGAGGATGGATGGCTGGAGAGCGGGAAGGGGCAGGGGGCTGCCAAGGAATGTGGCAGGTTTATTTTTGTTCCGGCTACATTCTTTGCCAGGCCTGCAGGCCCCAGGCACTTGGGGATGTCACATGCTGATAAGACAGTGGGGGTGACTGAGAGCTGTGGCTCAAATCTGCAACACCCCAGGTATGAGCCATTGTCATGAAGGGGGGGGGGCAGGGACTTCGAGGTCATGGAACTCACCTTTTCCCACTGATTCCCAGAAAGATTCCCAGAAAGATGAGTTTCATCCTTCAGAGAAGCAATTGAAGGAATTGAGATTCGTAATCACTTAGACCCTGCTCTGGGCGAAACCCAACATTTGCAGTAGAGTGGAGTTGAGCCAGGTCAGCCTGAAATTATTAGCTGTGTGACTGTCAAAATAGTATCAACAAATCTATTCGATACTACTCTAGTATCATAATGAAATATAAACTCGGTAAGGGCAGGGATTATTGTCAATTATATTCACTGTTGTTTCACCAGCACCTAGAATAGTGCCTGGCACAAAGTCACTGCTCAGATATGCATTGAATGAATTAAATGACACAGTGCTTTTGTGTGCTCAGCACCCAATATCTGATAGCTGTTTCTACCTATTTAACAGCAACAGATGTTTATTAGACACCTATTAAGTACTGGGCTCTGTCTGGTGCCAGGGACATAGCAGTGAACAAGGCCAACAAGGTCCTTCCTCTAAGAGAGCTTATATCCTAATGGGAGGAACATACAACCAAGTAAACGAAGTGCCGAGAGCACTAAGTGCTATGGAAGAAATTTATAAAGGGATGTAGAAGAAGTGTGTTTTTTTAACCTTTTGGCTGTGACTCACAGCAAGAAATATGTGTATTGTGTGACCCAAAGAACACGCATGCATTTTTATTAAATGGAAATAAAACCTCCACTGAACAATCATGGTAGAGTGTCTGTGAAGATGTCTGGCAACAATTTAGCAAACATCATTCCTGGTATGCTCATGCTACTCCCTGATCCAGAGGTAGAGCCTGTTTCTTCTTTCCTTGAATCAGGGAAGGTCTTATGACTTGCTTTGACCAGCGGGATGTAAAGGAAATGACTCCATGTGTTTTGGGTCTCCACTTTAAGAAGACTGGTGGCTCTGACTTTCATGCTTTTGGTGCCTGGCTGCTGGGTAAGGAAGCTCAGGCCAATCCACAGCCCGACGAGAGACCACAAGGAGAAAGAGCATCCATGCCAAGGGGGACCAGGAAGCAGCACTGAAGCCCTGAAAGGAGGGGAGCTCTCTTGGGTGTTCTAGCCCCGCACGAGCCCCCAGCTGAATTGGGCTGACAGCCGACCCTGGCACATACTGTGTGGAGCAGAAGAACTGGCCAGCTGAGCCCAGCCAACCCACGGCTTTGCGGGGAAGAAAAACCATGTTGTTTTTAAGTTAATAAGTTGGGAGTGGTTTGTGACACAGCAAAAATATTTCTGACACACTAATGTTTACTCTATTCTGTGTGATATTTTCTATTCCACTTAATTTCTTCCTCCTGAATGAGGAAGCAGAGCCAGGCCAGGGCAAGATCCGGGTGAAGAACAGCCAGGCAGAAGAAGAGCAGTGCCAAGGTCTTGAGGGTGGCATGGGTTTGGTGTGTGGGAGCCACAGAAGGGAGGCCAGTGGCTGGGGAGTGGGTAGAGAAGAAAAGCCTGGAATGAAATGAGGCCTCATGATATGAGCTGAAAGGGACAAAGACAGCCTGGAAGACAGGGTGGATGGGTGACCTCCCAAGGTCTGCCCATCCTTTATTTCTAAATGAGGTGAGAGTCACACTGTATAAAATTAACCTTCTTAATGGGAACAATTTGATGACATTGAGTATGTTCACAGGACTGTACAACCATCACCTCCGTCTCCAGAAGATGTCCATCACCCAGAAGGAAATCCTGTACCCATTAAGCAGGTGCTCCACATTGTCCCCTCCCCTCACCCTTGTCAATCACCAATCTGCCTTCTGTCTCTATTAGTTTGCCTCTTCTAGATATTTCCTATAAAGTGAATCACACAGTGTGTGGACTTTTATGTCTGGCTTCTTTCATGTAACAAAATGTTTTCAAGGTTCATCAATATTGTAGCATGGGTCCATACTTCTTTCTTTTTATGGTTGAATAATATGCTGTTGTATATTTATACCACAATTTGTTTAGCCATTCATCTGTTTGCCCATCATTTTGGCTCTCTGATTCCATCTATAGCACACTTATAGACTTCAATTTGACGTCATCAGCCCAGAAGGGAGGAAAGTTCTTGGCAACATGAAGGAGAAGGCCAGTTTGTGCCCTGCTGATCTTGGCCTTTACTTGTCTCCTCCCATCAACCTTTTCCTGCATGATTCGGAGCTTCCTGATGGCCCAAAATGCAGCTCCACTGCTGGTTACCCTTAAATACTCCCCCTGAATTCTATAAATACACCAACCCTCAGCTGGGAAAAAAAGAACTTGAAAGGCATTTGAAATGAAAATATACTTTTTTTCCCATCATGGGCCAAGTGTTTTCTCTATCCTCCCCCCTCTGTGATTCCAGGGTAAGCACTTGGACTTTAAACCATTAGCCCTACCTGGATCAGAGAAGACTTTCCTTGGCAAAGGCCTTGTAGGCAGAGAAAGCCAGACAGCATGTTAACACTGGCCCTCCCACACAGAAAATCCCTTTGCCTCCTGCTTCAGTGGCCTGATTTATGGTCCTTCTTTCAGACTCTGCTGAGCCGGTTTCGAGCCAGTTTAGTAGGTTGGTGAAAATGGCTTTGGGATCAGGCCGACCCTGTCTGAATCTTGGCTCAGCCAGCTTCTAGGTATGTGAACTTGGGCCCTCTAGTAACTCCCCAGGCCTCAATTTCCTTAATTATAAAATAGAAAAAGCAATACTGTCCTTGCAGACCTGTTGTGAAGATTAAATGAGATGATATGGGTGTGGGCAGAGTGCTAAAATGAAATTAGGCCCAACTCCATGCGATGCCTAGAACTTCAACTAGGGAGCCAGAGGAGCTTGGAGACATGAGGGTAGTTCAGTTCACCTCATCAGGCCTTTCTGCCCATCACTTGGACTGTATAATTGCATATATAATTCAATTTATAATTCATTCAGTCTGCCTCTCCAGATCCCCACTCTGCCATTTTCTTCCTGACTCTATGTCCTAGGATCCCAGTCTGAACCAGTGACCTCAGTGGGTCTGCCTACCCCCTTTGGTACCCTATTAGGTTTAGCCAATGAGAGGCCAGGCTGGAGATCAGAGGGTTGGAGGAGAGTGAGGTTAAGGCTGGCTGCATGTAATGGGTCCTGTTAGGCAACATTCTCCATACTGCTACTCACTTTGTCAGGGTTCTGGTGCCCGTTCCCTTCTCTTGTGGCATCAGCCTTAGGGCAGCAATGCTTGCTTTTGTTGCTGGTTCTTTTGTTAGTTCTCCTCACCCCTGCCCATACCTTTATAAAGGGTCCTTTATTAAACTCTCCTCAATTGCATAGACTGTGCCCTCTTTATCCTGCTAGGAAGCTGACAGTACAGAAATTAGCCATTTTAGAACACCACTCAGATTTGCAAGAGGAAGGACATTATTTTATCATTAACTGAAATCCAAATCTGAGATCCCTTCCTGTCATTTTTGGGCATTTTCTTCTCACACACATCCCGAGGATTGCCAAGTCCCTGGGCTCTTTTGCAGGGGCAAAGCTTCAGAGAGTCACTTGCAGTCTTCTGTCACTGGCCCATGCTGGTGACTCCTCAGTCACTCACGCATCATCCCAGACTGCCTGGTCCTTTCATATTCAATATTGTCGATGCTTCCATGTCAGGCCTGGGACTAAGAGTGTTGACTATGTGGCTTCCTCATATTCTCCCCTTCTTAGGAGTTGCCCCAGAATGATCAACCTATGATCCTTTCTCATTCTTCTTAGCATCTTTCTTCTCTCTCTTCTTACTTTGGAAGGAACTCCTCTCTCTCTCTCTCTGCTTCTCCCTGGAGGACAGCCAGTGTAATCTATAATCTCTCCCAAAGACTTCAGACCTTTACAAAAGGCAGGAAGTATGACTTCTGATTTCAGCTTGCAAATCTCAGCAATGCAGATTGTTTCCAGAGGAGGAGAAACAGAAGGAGTACACAAATTAATATTTTAATAAATTCTGATACATATGTGAAGTATTTAATGGAGTTCCTGACATACAGTAAGCACTCAGTAAATGATGACATGATTATTATTTGAGCCCAGTAGAAATGAGCTGTATCTTATATTTCAATCCATACTCGTACCCAAGGACTGCATATGAATTGCATACTATTTTGACCCCTCTACATTACCCATTAATCTTACGAAATCCATTAAAAAACTGTTTTACAAAAATGTAGCACTGCGTACACATTTTTTATTTTTTATTTTTTTTGTTATTTATTTGACACAGAGAGAGAGGGAGAGAGATCACAAAAGTAGGCAGAGCATCAGGTGGGGAGGGGAAGCAGGCTCCCTGCTGAGCAGGGAGCCCAATGTGGAGTTTGATCCCAGGACCCTGAGATCATGACCTGAGCTAAAGGCAGAGACTTAACCCACTAAGCCACCTAGGCGCCCCACCACACACACATTTAACAGGACCTCTGCAATCTCACCCATCCAGGTGAATGTTTCACATATTTATCTTTTTACCTTTTAGGAAAGCACATTCTACTACTAAACATACCCACAAAATTAAATTGCCAGAGCCAAGGCAATTTAGGATATAGGTGAAATTCAATTCAGGTTTCCATTTAAATTCAATTTCTTTCCTTACCAAGTAACCTAGATGGCAATGGCATTAAGTGACAATTAATGAATAGCAGAATAACCCACTTCCAAATTTGTTCCTGTGTCTGGGTCATTTTTCCCAGTTGTTTTTTTTTAAGATTTTATTTATTTATTTGACAGGCAGAGATCACAAGCAGGCAGAGAGGCAGAGAGAGAGAGAGAGAGAGAGAGAGAGAGAGGAGGAAGCAGGCTTCCTGCCGAGCAGAGAGCCCAATGCGAGGCTCGATCCCAGGACTCTGGGATCACGACCTGAGCCGAAGGCAGAGGCTTTAAGCCACTGAGCCACCCAGGCGCCCCTTCCCAGTTTTAAAAGAATGAGATAAAGTGGGCAGTGTGCAGAGTAGCCCCAGATGGGATAGCATCTTGAAAACTGGCATTCTCTGAATACTTATGGAGAATCCAGAAATATCTCATGGTCAGGATGAAAGGTCTAAATTTAATACCAAAAACAGAAAATTGGCTTGGCTTCCTCGTACTCTGCACAGGAAAGTTCTTGTTTGGAAGTTATGAAATGAGAAGGGACTGGAGGCATTATGTTCATAGTATCCTCAGATTTTTCTGGAGACCTGGGGAGTCTGCGGATATCTCAAGACCTCACTTGGCCCACGATGGAAGACTGTAGTGAAGAAAGATGATTTGTTGGGAGGAAATCAGGGAGAAAGTTTGCACTGATATGGGTACTCTCCAGAATAAATACAGGCTCATTTCTTCCTCTTCTGGTTTTGCCTACCCAGCTTTTAAGATTTAACCACCTTCCCTGACTTCTGGAAGAGACATCTGTTGTTCTTGTTTGCACTGCATCTCTATCTCTGGTAACAGAATCCAGTTCTTCCTTTTTGGGAGCAGCCCTCCTTGGACTCATCTATCAGAGTCATAGCAACTGATTCAAGAATGGCCTGACACACTTGAGACCAGTGAGGGTCATCCCTGGGAATTTGCTGGAACTGTTGGAGAAAAGATTCTAGTTTTAGTGAGGTTGCTAGGCGGGAAGAATATAAACCTCTTGCTAATAGCAGCCCATTCAGAGAGAATTGGAGATAAGAGACAGCGAAATGAAGGGAGAAAGAATATCAAGATGACCTAGATCATGCCATACCTGAAGGCAGATATCCTTGGACTTCACAACTACATGAAATAATGACCCTCTCCTTATTTTAATTTTGTGCTAAACTGAGTCTTGAAAAACACATTTTGACCAGGAGTGATTTTTTTTTCCTCCTCTGAATAACCAGAGGAGAAGTTCACAACCACGGATAGCCCTGCAGTATCTACAAGGTTAAATAAGGGAGTTGTAAGGGGCAGCTTCTAGTTTCTCTCACCTCCTCCACACCTGTCCCCACCCTCTTCTCCACTAGAGGCTGGTGAACTTTTAAAGCACACTTCCATTTAACAGCATCTTCTTATCAGAGGGCTTCAGGTGAGAAGCAGATTGGGTATTTTAGTGTTTTGGTAGCAAGGAACAAGTAGGTTTCAACAACAGTTTGTTGTTACAACCAAAAACTACTAAGGAATCCACCTCTTCAGTTCTGTGGTCTACAACCATGAGCACCCAAGAGGATAAAATTAACAAAAATTCAAAGGAAAAGACAAACCCTAGAATGAATGACCACCTACCTCCCAATTACTCATGCCCCTGCTCATCTGACTTAGCCAATGGAAACGCTTTATCCATAAGGCAGTGGGGGGATGTACACAGATGGTCATAGCACATTGTTCAGTATAACCATAAAGTGGAAACAGTCCAAATGTCCATCAGCTGAGGAATGGATGAACAATGGACTGTTATTCTGCCACAAATGGAATGAGGTACTGATACATGCTACAACACAGATGAACTTTTAAAACATTATACTAAGTGAAAGAAGCCAGACAAATACTTTAAGGATTCATTTTATATGAAATATCCAGAAGAGGTATAGTCATAGAGAAGGAAAGCACATTAGTGGTTTCCAGGGGCTGTGTGGTGGCAGGTTTTTTTTAAAAATTGGAAACTAGGAGATGATGGCTAAAGGTTATGGGCTCTCTTTTTGGGGTGATGAAGATGTTCTGTGATTAGATAGTGGTGATGGCTGCACAACTTTGTAAATGTGCTAAAAGCCATTGAATTATGTATTTTATTTTTTTATAATAATTTTCTATAAAATTTGAGTATTGACACACATTGTTACATTGTTTTCAGGTGTACAACATAGTGCTTCAATTTCTCTACATGTTATGCTCACCACAAGCACAGCTACCATCAATCACCATATGTCACTACTGCAATGTCATTGACTATACTCTCTGTGCTATGCCTTTTATTTCCATGACTTATTCATTACTTAACTGGAAGCCTGTTTCTCCCACCCCCTTTCAACTATTTAGTCTAATCACCCGCAACCTCCCCTTTCCTCTGGCAACCACCACTTTGTTCTCTGTATTTATAGGTATGATTTAGCCTTTTGTTTGTTTGTTCATTTGTTTTGTTTTTAGAGTCTACATACGGGTGAAATCATATGGGATTTGTCTTTTTTAGTCTGACTTATTTCACTTAGCACTATACCCTTTACGTTCATCCTTTTTGTCCCAAATGGCAAGATCTCATCCCTTTGCATGGCTCTGTGACATTCCTGTATGTGTGTGTGTGTGCATCTTCTTTATCCATTCATTTATTGGTGAACACTTGGGGTTGCTTCCATACCTTGGCTAGTGTAAATAATGCTGCAGTAAACATAGGGATGCATAGATCTTTTTGAATTAGTGTCAATTATATACTTTAAATGGGTGAACTGTATGTATGTGAATTACACCTTGATGAAACTTTTTTTTAAGGATTTTATTTATTTGACAGAGAGAGAGATCACAAGTAGGTAGTGAGGCAGGCAGAGAGAGAGGGGGAAGCAGGCTCCCCACGGAGCAGAGAGCTGGATACGGGGCTCAATCCCAGGACCCTGAGATCATGACCTGAGCGGAAGGCAGTGGCTTAACCCACTGAGCCACCCAGGCGCCCCAGAAACTTTTTTTTTTTTAATAGATTCAGGGTAGGGGTGGGACTTCTTCAGAAAGACTATCTCATATAATTGGACTTCCCTTCCCTGTCGAATCTCAGGGTCCTGGGATTGAGCCCCGCATCGGGCTCTCTGCTCAGCAGGGAGCCTCCTTCCTGCCTGCCTCTCTGCCTAGTTGTGATCGCTCTCTCTGTCAAAAAAAAAAAAAATGTCAAATACAGTTCAGCCAAGAGACATGTTTTGGGGTTTACAAGGAAGACTCAACATCTACGAGGGAAAAAAGTCTTCATGTGGGTAGCTTGACTTGGGATGTAATCAGGCTTCAGTGTTGTAGAATTGTTGCTGAGTTTTTCTTGGACTCTTCATGAATCCATTCAAGGTTTTATCTTAAATGAATCAGGGGGTGGTAAGTCTTCCTCTGGCCTGTATCTGGTAATATGAGCAGGCTTCTCTATGTCTCACTTTTTTGGTTCAAGATGGAATATAATCTTCTCAGTATATGGATTCCAAGAAGCATGCTGACTGGCCTCAAATTTTTCCTTGGGTTCCAAAGCAACCACATCAAACATAACATCCGTTCAAATTTGAGTGCAAAGAGTAGATTCCATTGCTTACTCCAATTTACACAGGATTGCATTCTCATAACTGAAAATTATAGTGCTTCTATAATAGCCGCAACAGGCAGAGGAGGAACTAAAAACTACCCAATAAACCACTCTTATCTTTCTATAGCCTACATCTGTAGACTCTGTAGAAGGAGCAAATCTAACCATCTCGCTTTTTGAAAAGTAGGGGAAAAAAGGTAAAATGTCCTTAGCTCTTCCAGTGTCAGGCACTGTTCTAATGACTTTACCTATTTTGACACACTTAATCCTCACATCAGCCTTTTGAGGAAAGTAGTATTATAGCCACACATTATAGAGGAGATCAGGAAAGGTCAAAGAGGTAAGGCTGCAAGATGACAGACCCAGGTTTCAAATCCTGGTGGCCCAGAGAATCTCCTTTTTTCTTTTCTTTTTTTTTTTTTTAAGATTTTATTTATTTGACAGACGGAGATTACAAGTAGGCAGAGAGGCAGACAGAGAGAGAGGGGGAAGCAGGCTCCCTACAGGGAGCCTGATGCGGAGCTAGATCCCAGGACCCTGGGATCATGACTTGAGGGGAAGGCAGAGGCTTTAACCCACTGAGCCACTCAGGTGCCCCCCAGAGAATCTCCTAATACACCCACCAGGATCAATTAATTATTCAGTCCCTTATATGAATCTTTTATTGTTCCTCCCAAAGTTATTTAAATTATTTAACTTTTCAAGGTTTTTAGTGTTGCCTTCAACTCGTCAGGACCATCTGTGAGCTGGGATGGGTCTTCGTTTTCCCTCAGGTGCCTGGCAGGATGCCTGTTTCCGTTCAGTAGTCAGAAGGCAACCAGCAATGGAGACGTCTTGCAATGTTCTGTTCCCTCTGCTTAAAAAAAAAAAAAATAATAGTAATAATAATAATCCATGTGTCTAATTTTCACTGATCCTTAAACATCACTTTATCTGGTGGAAACTTTCCTGATTGTACAGGCCCTTCAGACCCAAATAAACTCAGGATACTTCATCTGGGCTCCCCCATTATCCTTTTGTGATAGTATTGGAGTTGCTTTTCAGTCGTCTCTTTATCCGCTGTAGATTCTGCTCCTTGAAAACAGGAGCCCTGTAGTAATTCCTGGCTTCCTTTGCATTGCCAGCAGCCAGCACAGGGCAAGGCAAATAGGAGATGCCTCATAAGGAATTTGTTTCCCTTTTTTGTTTGTTTTATTTTGCTCTAAGACTGACACTAAATCTGTAGTTGGTTTCTTCCAAGATGTTTGGACAGGCAACTAAGTTTTCAGGGCGTGAGGAATTTCATTTTTTTTCTTCTCATATTTTCTTTGCCAGCTGACACCACGAAGTACAGTGGTCTCCAGTCCTTACCGTGGCACGGGACCGGTAAACGCACTTGCACGTGGGCCGGGCACCTCACTTTTCCCCGCTGGGGACTTCGGCCCTACCGCGTCCCCGAGGGCCCCGCGGAAACGCCCCGGCCCACCCGCCGGAAGTGACGTGATCTCACGGCCTAGCAACCGTTGCCAAGGAGCTCGTCTCTAGGAACCCTGTAGAGCCTGGATGCCTCCTGCGGGGGGGGAAAGTGGTTTCTTGAGGAGAATTTGAGGTAACCTCGCCAAGACGCGCTCGGAAACTTCCCCGAAGCCCCCCACTCCCAAAAAGAAAACTCCCTCCTCCTCCCCTTCCCAGTGCAGCACCTTCGCCAGGGGAGGGTCACAGCAGTTCAGCCCCCAACGCCGGGGTCGGTGCCTGCTGGGCCTCGCGGGGATCCAGGCAGCTCCCGCGAGAGTTGAGCGGTCGGGGAGCCCAAATTAGTCCCTGCGAGGTGTCTGGGTCGGTTGTGGGGTCCCCTGTCCCCTGTCCCGAGCCCCGGGCGCGGGGGGGGGGGGCACTATTTTTGGGAATCCTAAGAGGCTGCTGGTCCCGCGCTCGTGCCGGCCTGGGACCAGGGCAGCGTCGTTTCCGTCCTGAGTTGTGCCAGATAAACGCACGTCCTGGTTTTAATTCTAACCCCCACCCCCTTGGGCTCTTATGTGGGTAAGTGCTCGTGAATGAGTGTGGCGACTTTTCCACTGGCAAAGGGAGAGTAATTGCTTTTGCTAATTTTAGAGCGCAGAGCCCGCTGGGCATAGACGACCTACCTGTTCAGTACATCTTTGTCCTTAGCTGGTGACCATCTGAAAGCTGGTGGGCACCTAGGGGGAACCCGACTAGTTTCTTTTCCTCTCCTGGTAACGTTTTACTCGTTTATCCAAGTGTCTTGTTTTGAAAGGGGGAAAAAATGTGTGTGTGTGTGTGTGTGTGTGTGTGTTATATATTATATACATGTAATTTTTAAATCATTAAACATATATATGGGAAGGTTATGACGTGGATTTTTACTTAAAATATTTTTAACAACGAAAAACGTACACCTCCGAGGTGGATTTTTATTTCATTTATATAAAAGTTTTCCTTTTGTAATTAAAGGAAGCCTCAAAATTTTTAAAGCACATTGGTTATCCTTTCTACTATCTTTTGACTCATTTTTTAACAATAATAATCACTTATTCATAGGTTTAGATTTAATGTTTTACAAATATCCAGCTCCACCCACCCAATTAAAATCTATTTCAGAGCAAAATGCATGCAGCCCCAACTAATGTCTTTGATAAAATAGCATCTATTCATTTCTTAGTTAAAAACTCTAAGGGAGCACTGAAGTAATTTTTTAAAATTTCTTTTCTTAGCAGTTCATTTTTTAATTCCTTTTTTAAATTGCTAATTTTAAAAATTGCCTGCCTGCAAAATTTCTACCAGTTCTTCCCATATGAAACAATTGATACCTTCAAGCAGGAAACACTAGGAACCGTGGTAAAGCTGCTTCAGCAGTTAAATAATCAGATATTTAATTTTTTAAAACTTAAGATCACCACCAGTCGACTTAGGCTTATCTTTCTTTTTCTGGCCTTAGGCCCATGAACACATTTATCCAGTCAATGGAAGAATTCAGTTTTGATGCGGTGGGTATTCACACATAGAATTAGGCACAAAAATGTCCTCATGGAATTTACACTTTAGTAGAGAAGAGAAAACGTACATGAGTCACTAGTACAAAACAGAAAAATAACTCTAGGAGAGCAGTGCAGATTAAGTGTGGTTAGCCTCCAGGGCAGGTGCTGCTGCCGTTATTCTGATAGAGAATGTGGGAGATAGCTTGAGAATGACTTCCTGGAAGAATGTGCATTTGGAGGGCAAACCCTGAAAGACGTTTAGGATCTGCACCTGTGGAGATCAGGAGACGAACAGTTTTTCTCGGTAAGAAAACAGCATTAACTGAAGACAGGTGAAAAAACTAAGGAGCAGTAACTTTCAGTCGGGTGAAATTTAGAAGAGTGAAAGGTAACAATTTGGAAAAATGAAGGTGGGAAAACTCAATTGAGTTACATCTGAAAAATCAAAATTCAAGAAATTTGGACTTTATTTTGTGAGCAATAAGAATCACACAAACGATTTGGAATAGGAGAGGCAGGGGCCAGAAAACTCGAGGCTGTTTCCTTATCGAAAGCACAGGGAAACATAGGCCTGAATTAGCCAACGGTGGCAAGAGTCGATGCCTACAGTCCATAACATCAATGGGTGAAGAGTGCTTGGTGGAGGAAACCAGAAAACCAAAGAATGCACATCCAGACTGAAGCTTGCAGCCTTAGCTCGGCTTCATTTGGGTGTGGATGTGCACAGTTATGTGCCCACGATTGCCAGATCTGATTTGGAAGAGAAACTGGATGTCTGGATTTTTAATGTAAAAAAAAATTTCCCACTTTTTAAACATGGGCTGCTAATTAAAAAAAAAATTATAAGCATGTCTGTAGCTTACCAAATTTTTACCCCTGGGTAGTTGTGGAGCTGAATGGGAAAGATGTTATTGTAGGTGGGATTTATTATTAATTTGTCCGTATGAATTCAGTGTTAATTCAGATGATGGCTATCTTACCAGATGTATATACAAAACATGGTATTCAATATTAGCAGTATATACTGTAACATTCAAAATAAAGTCTTCATATCCTGATTTCTTTCAATAAAATAACCCTTTCACAGCATTTTGTATGCCATGGAGAATTAATACTCTTCATTCCTACTTCCTATAAACTTAATACTAATTTTTTTCCAGAATGTTTGTTACCAGTATTGAGGAATTTTATCTCTATTTTTAGTTATAAGACCCAATTATGAGTGATCAAATCAAATTCATTGTGGACAATCTCAATAAAGAACCTTTTAGGAAGAACTATAATTTAATCACATTTGATTCCCTGGAGCCAATGCAACTATTGCAAGTTCTCAATGATGTTCTGGCTGAAATTGACCCAAAGGTAAGAGTTTTCTCTTTCTTGTGATGAAAAGGATAGCGTGAAAGCCATTTTCTGCCTCTAAATATCTGTGACTCTTGAGCCTTATTTTCCATGCCTATAAAGTAATAATAAATGATGTTTAAGATTTCTCTACTAGCTTAAAAATTAGATTATCTGGGGCACCTGGGTGGCTCAGTGGGTTAAAGCCTCTGCCTTCAGCTAAGGTCATGATGATCCCAGGGTCCTGGGATCGAGCCCCAAATCGGGCTCTCTGCTCCACGGCGAGACTCATTCCTCGCCCCCTCTCTGCCTGCCTCTCTGCCTACTTGTGATATCTGTCCATCAAATTAATAAATAAATAATCTTAAAAAAATTATATTATCTGCTTGTACCTTATTTAGAAATTATTTCTCTGTTCCAAACATAAATTGATTTGGTCTTAGAAAGAAAATGCTCTTACAAAAGGTTTTATTATATTGTAAGTTAGTTCACTAACTTACAATATAATACAATATAAAAAGGTTTTATTATATTGTAATATATTTATTATATTGTAAGTTAGGTCTTTTTTTTTTTTTTTTTTTTGGTCACGTCTCTTTTACACTGGTCTTTTCCACTGGATACTTTTTAAGCTTAACATTCTTTTTTTTTTTTTTAAAGATTTTATTTATTTGACAGAGAGATAGAGAGCACGAGTAGGCAGAGCAGCAGGCAGAGGGAGAGGGAGAAGCAGGCTCTCCACCAAGCAGGGAGCCCAATTCGGGGCTCAATCCCAGGATCCTGGGATCATGACCTGAGCTGAAGGCAGCCACTTAACCGACTGAGCCACCCAAGCACCCCAAGCTTGACATTTTTAATACAAATCCTGATCTGACTTGTATGTACCCTCACTTGGAATCTGGGGGCCTCCATACTTAATCTGTTTTATGAGGAGATCATTGTGCCTGTTATGCTCTAGTAGAACAATTTTGTCAGTGAGTTTAAATATTTTTCTTTGTTAGATATACAACAATAACATATTTTTTCCATTTCTTTATCTGTTAGCAAGTTGTTGATATCAGAGAGGAGATGCCAGAGCAAACAGCCAAAAGGATGTTGAGCCTTCTTGGTATCCTTAAATATAAACCTCCAGGAAATGCCACAGACATGTAAGAATTTGATCACATGTTGCTTTCTTAAAGCTGTGCTTGAATATCTAAACTTTCATGGCTACAGTCAGTCTTTCTAGGCCATACCTGGTCTCTGTGTCAATGGCTTTAGTACGTCACTGAGTTTCAAAATAATCTTGAACTTTTAATAATATTTTGTCATGTAAAAGTCTTACATGGGTCAGTTTTCTCCCCAATCAAAAAAAATAGGCAAATTCCACTATTCCATTTTATCATTTATCATTTATCTGCCATCCTAGATAAAAATAATCACTTAAACTTGCCCAGTAAATGAAGTATTAAGGCAGACTACCAATTAACGGTTCCAGTACAACTTTCCCATATAGTCCAGTGATATATTCCAGGCCTAATTTTATGTTCATTGTTGGTATACAGAATGACTTTAGAATAGCCTTGGTTGTTGTTTTTTTTTAATAGTCATGGAAAGCCATCAAGAAATTGTAAATTAGTATTTGAGCTTTTATCTCTTTTCAAGGTTTATTTGTTATAAGCCAGGGGTGAAGGATGATCACCTGCATGTGTTTATTTTCTTTTTATAGGAGTACCTTTCGTCAGGGTCTGGTGATTGGAAGTAAACCTGTAATTTATCCAGTACTCCACTGGCTTCTTCAGAGGACTAATGAACTGAAAAAAAGAGCATATTTAGCTCGTTTTTTAATAAAACTTGAGGTACCAAGTGAGTTTCTTCAGGATGAAACTGTGGCTGATACCAATAAACAGGTATACAATACACAAATGGTATTTTTAAACTATCTATAGATGTCAAGGTGCACATGTTCAAATACCTGTTAATCTCTCTTTAACTTATTTGCTTCTCTTTATTTCCAGGTGGCACCTAAAGGTAAAATTGTTAATAATGTTCAACTGTAATCATGTATGAAAATATCAACTTTTGCACACAAATACCATTTCAGTGATAGAAGAAAATCCTGAAATTAGGATTTTAGAATAATTTATTACTTAGGAAGTGTGGGTAGAGAGGATTTTAGGTTTGGGAATGCAGAGCACTTTGCTGATCAGTTAGATGATTATACAATTTGTCATCCAAATCAGAGAGAAAGGGACTATCATAATAATTACATGAAGGCAAAAGTATAAATTGACACTATCCCAAACAAATCAGGACCTGTGAGCCCCTGAGAGGATTTTGTACAGGCAGAGAAGCTAGGCTTGAGATCTCAAAGGACTTCCCGGTCAGGCAGAAGATAGAGAAAGGGCCAGGAGTTTGAAATTTCAGTGTACTTTTCTTCTAGAGTTTTAGGGTGATACTGAGTTCTGGCCTTATAGTCTTAAAGCTCTTGACTACTTTTGACGTGGCTTGATGGCTCAGTAGGTTAAGCGTCTGACTCTTGGTTTGGTTCAGGTCACTATCTCAGTGTCCTGGGGTCAGGCTTGTGCTCAGCCTGGAGTCTGCTTGGGATTATCTCCCTTTCCCACTCCCTCCTCCTCTGCTCCCTCCCCTCCCCACTCACAAGTGTGTATGCTCTTTCTCTCCTTCAAATAAATAAATAGATAGACAGATAGATAAATCTTTTTTTTTTTTTTTTTTTTTAAGTTCTTGACTACTGAGGATTCTGGCTGGTCTGGATCTTGGTCCTGGGATTTCAAAGCACCTTGCTGATCAAAGACTATGGAAAAAGGAGATTCAGGCTTTCAAAGGACTTTGATTTTTTTAAAAGTGCCTGTATTTAGCCCTCTGTGCTTTTATTCTTGCTATATGCATAGACTGATCATGCAGTTTGTTGTGAATAGTTTGTCACTCTATCCCAATAGATTATGAGGTCTGTGAAGACAGGTATCATGCCTTATCCATCTGCGTTTTCCTCCAGGGTTTAGTAGAATTGTTTCTATACAGTATGTGCTTAAAATTGGGATTGAATCAGAACAATCAAAACTAAGTGGTTTTTCATCTGTTTATTTTGTTATTTTGGATAGCCATGGCAGTTAGTCAAAACAGGGTCAATATTGATCTCTTAAGACATTTTGGGTGTTGAAAGATTTATGTAAATAATCATATCAAATGTTATAGTAGAGAATCACATGGGAGATGTCATGGGAGAATTCCAACAGAATGGGATGTCATGGGAGAATTACAACAGAAGGAGACTACCCCAACTCCTACATTTGAAGGCTTTACATAATGTAAAATGTGATATATTTTCTCCTTCCTACACTCCCCCATCAATCAACTTGATAAAAGTAATTCCTCTGGAGGAAGTTTATTAATAGCTTTTACTAAATATGCACAAATAATTAATAGAAGAATTAATGATAAAGACATGCTTATTCTTGAAACCTATGAGGTGTAAATCTAAAATGACTTACACATTTAGCCAGTCATTTAGCACAGAACCTAATAAAAAATGCATGTTGTCTTCCTGAATGAGGAGTTCTAGAATAAATCCTGTCAGTGCTCACAAAAAGTACTATTTTTAAAGAATTTTGGGTAAGAGTTGTGATTTTTTTTATTCATTCAGCTACTTTTTATTGAATCTATCAGTGATGCTAGGCCCCAGGGATAATAAATTGCACTGGATAATAGGATTCTTGTCCTCTTGACTCTTGCTGTCTAATGAAGGGAGACAGACAAGTAACTAGGCAATTATAATTTTACATGATTTTTATTCTGATATCATGACACTCTGATCTAGAATAAGTAATGGACCAGAGAAGTCTTCTCTGAGGATGGTGATATCTATGCTGAGACCTGACAGATGAATTGAAATTATCCAGGTAATGGATGAGCAAGTCATAGAGTATTCTCAGAGGTAATAGGCTTTGTAAACTGGATGTGAGAGCATAGAGTATTCCAAGGATTGAAAGATCACCATAGCTGGAGTATAGAATGTGAGTTAGGGAAGTAACCAGAGAGGAAGATGGAGAAGTACTTAGTGACCAGATTATACACACCTACTTTTTTTGTGTCTTATATAAATGTTTCAGGATGTATTTTTAATGCTGTTATATAATGATTTAAGTAATCACTATGAGTTAATTGATAACCTGATGAAGAAAAGTCTACTGGATCTAGTCATTAGTTTATAATTTTTTAATTTGTCTTTTAGTATGAAGAACTAATGGAAGCCTTTAAAACTTTGCATAAAGAATGTGAGCAACTTAAGACATCTGGATTTTCTACAGCAGAAATAAGAAGGGTAAAGCAAAGAAAATATAGTAACAGTATCTTTTTTTAGATTTGAATATTAGTTTTTCCAGCTTTGTTTTGTTAATTCAGTAAGTCTTAAAATTGTATGGGAACTAGTGATAGCAAGTGACAGATTTTCTTTTGTCTAAACTTTGCTAGTTCTTTACTGAAGAAATTAATGATACCAAGGTAAATTCATAATATGTTCTTATGTACTGTATATATTACTAACATGGATTTTAAAAAGATTACATTGTGGGTCTTTTTCTCTCTCTCGCTCTCTATATATATATGTAGTAAAGGATATATGTTACATAAATATAAAGTATATATCATATATATATAATAGAAAATAGAGATGAGAACAAAGAAGATAAAAATCATCCAATTGCTATCTGTTCAGGCTTTGTGTGTATATTTATATTGGTAGGTATTTGAGATCATACTATATACATAGTTATTTGTATCTTTCATTTTTGATAATTGCATTGTGAATATATTCACATTGTTATCTTTCTAAGTATGATTTTTTTTTTTTCTTTAGAGAGGGAATGGGGGCAGGGACAGAGGGAGAGAGAGAATCTTAAGTAGGTTGCATGCCAGCTCAGCCCAACATGGAACTTGATCTCAGAACCCTGAGATAATGACCTGAGCAAAAATCAAGAGTTGAATGCTTTACCAACTGAGCCACCTAAGCAGCCCCTAAATATGATTTTTTTTTTTTAAATTTTGGGGGTGGTGAGGCAGAGGAAGAAGAAGAAAGAGAATCTCAAGCCGGCTCCACACCTAGCTCGGAGCCCAACATGGGGCTTGATCTTATGACCCTGAGATTATGACCTGAGCCAAAATCAAGTCAGCTGCTTAACCAGCTGAGCCATCCAGATGCCCCTAAATATGATTTTTAATTACTAAATAATCTTCCATAGTATGGGTAGGTTAACCATTTTTGGTTTTTTATTTTATTTTTTGCTATTATATAGTGCTATGATTATGATTATCATATACATAAATTTATTTGGGGGTATCTGTAATTGTTTCCTTAGGATAAATTTATAAAAATATTAAAGCATATGAAAATTTTTAGAACTTTTGACACATGTTACTTAATGATCTCCAAAAAATATTTAACATTTTCACCAGGCATATAGCTTCTTTCCCTAAACATGTGCTAATTTCACTTTCATGAATTTTGTGTTTTTAGAATTCCTGAGTTATTCCATGCCATCTTTATTTTCTTAATCAGGAAACAATAGAAGTTGCTTCCTTAGGGAGGCCTTCCCCGATCCCCTAGATGGATTAGTTTCCCCCAATTCTTTTTGTTTCATAATACTCATCACACTTATAATTATTTTAATATCTGTCTTCCCAACTATCTTTATGAGGGCAAGGGCCATGGTCTATCTTGTTCATCACCGTATCCCTAGTGTCTTTTGCAGTACTATGCACATAGTAGGTTCTCAATAAGAATTTGTTGAGTGTATCAGGAATGAAAGATAAGCTCACAGTTAGTGGGGAGAAAGACCCATAAATAGGATACTTACAGTATGAAGGAAGAGTGATGGACATTCATCCACTGTTCCTCTGTTATGTCATGTGAGTAAACTGAAACGATGAAATGACCAAGAGTCTAATCATTTTATTTTCATTATTGCCAAAGTATTCTTGAACATGTTCTTTTTAGAAAATATGATAAGCAAGAAATAGAAAATAATTCACTCATAATCCCACACTGTAGAGATAAGTACTATTGACATTTTAGTGAATATATTTAAATCTTTTCCTTGTATTGTGCTATATATAAATGTTGTAATCTGCATCTTTCAGGTAATGTCATACCATGAGTTTTTCTGTTATTAAACATTCTTCTGCATAATTTATAATGACTTTCATTGTATTGTGCCATAGTTTATTTAATAATTCTCAGACATTTGGTAATTTACACATTTTAGATATGACTAACATCTGTGAGACTCCTCGTAGAGAAGTCTCTGACCTTCCGTGCGTATTTTATTAGGACAAATTCCCAGATGTGGAATTACCAGACTTGATGGTATATATATATATGGAATTCACCATGTGGTATATATGGTGTGTGTGTGTATGTGTATATATATGTATATGTTTAAGACTTTTGATACTGTTCTTCTGTACCATGCCACTGGTGGTGAGTAAGAGTGCCTAGTTCCTCAGATCCTAACAATACTGACTACTATGTATATTTTTCTCTTTGAGGGTTGATAGTTAGGCTATTAGTTTAAGTTTAGGAAGGATTTTTGTTTTCACTAGAAAATATTGTGGGGCTGATTAAAAGGAAGGCGGTTTATTTTTGAAGTCTTTAGTTTTAGGAAGGGAATTGGTTAATTGGCAAAACCAGACACAAATTTTTGTCTTGAAAACACCATAGACTTAAAAATAATTTTGATGGGAAATTGGCAGAATATATAGTTTGATATTTAACAGAACAGATGGCATGTCAGCCGCTGTTGTTCATGGTTTAAGACCTGTACACTTTCCATTATAGAAGACTTTTGAAAAACTATGTGCCCATATTTGGAATCAGAACACAAATGTGCTGGTTGGCAGCTTTACCTTGCTACTTTATAACCTGTTTTGGTTGCTTTTCTAAATGAACACTAAGCTGCCAAACAAATTATCCTGCATAAAGAACCCTAGAGGGAAATAAAAATAAAATAAAACCCTTTATCCAAAAGAGGATCTTTGTTCCTTAACGATCTGGTTTTAAATAGGAAAATGGCTGATGCACAATCATATGAAAATTTTATTTGAATCTACAAAGAATGTTTTTTTCTTATAATGTCTCTTTGACTACTTTTTAGGATATCAGTGCAATGGAGGAAGAAAAGGATCAACTCATTAAGAGAGTTGAACGTTTGAAGAAAAGGGTAAGGCAAGACTTAGCCCTGTAAGACTTTGGCCCCAAGTCCCAAGGACTTGCAAAGATTTAGGAATGGAAATAAGGGGGACGTCTGGGTGGCTCAGTTGGTTGGACAACTGCCTTCGGCTCAGGTCATGATCCCAGAGTCCTGGGATCGAGTTCCGCATCGGGCTCCCAGCTCCACGGGGAGTCTGCTTCTCCCTCTGACCTTCTCCTCGCTCATGTTCTCTCTCACTGCCTCTCTCTCAAATAAATAAATAAAATCTTAAAAAAAAAAAAAAAAAGGAATGGAAATAAGGATTAAGCAAGGCATGGGTGTACATCTGAGGATCGGCTCAAATAACATTGACAGAAGGGGAATCTCCCTAGGCAGGAGCCCAGAACTTTGAAAGACCTGGAGTCTGGAACTTTACTGTCATCTCTAGGGAGTACTGTTTGCCAAAAAGAAATGATAAGTGGATGTTTGAGTCACATGACATGCTAATTTCTTCCTTGAACTTGACAGTAACATGTATTACTTATTCCCTTACTGTAGGTGGAGACAGTTCAGAATCATCAACGGATGCTTAAAATAGCAAGGCAACTTCGAGTTGAAAAAGAGAGAGAAGAATTTCTTGCACAACAGAAACAGGAACAAAAGAATCAGGTATCCTCATAAAAGTTTATATTCTCATAATGAAAGAAATAGTTCCTTTTGATCGTTCAAATGTAAAGAAAAAAGAACTCTACAATTGTAGAAGTTTGTTTACATGACGGAATACTCTTAAGAGGATTTTGTGGCACCAACAGCAGTAATACTATTTTGGGAGTTCTGTACCCAGTTTGTATCTCTATACTACCTTTTGGCCTGTGCTTAACTCCTGTTGACCCAACATTACAGAGCATTCGTTGTAATGGTAAGCATTAAGATTAACTGCTCATAAAACTCATAGGCTCTCTGGGGTGCATGGGTGGCTCAGTTGGTTAAGCGTGTGCCTTCGGCTCAGGTCATGATCCGCGTCCTGGGATCTTGCCCTGAATCAGGCTCCCTGCATGGCGGAGAGCCTGCTTCTTCCTCTCCCTCTGCTTGCACTCCCTGCATGTGCTTGTTCTCTCTGTCAAATGAATAAGTAAAATCTTAAAAAAAAAATTGTAGCATCTCTAAAGAGTGTCCTGAGATTCTGGGGCTATAAGAATATCTATTTTTTATTCTACTGATCACAGTATCCACTACAGTTTATTCCTGTGGCAAGTAAGCAAATCATGATAGGGCTCAAAATCAACCATACTCCACATTTTTAGACTTTGCCTTAAGGCAAAAATAATTTGGCTAGAAAGCATTACTTTTATTTTATTAAAAATCTATCTTAAAACTGAGTAGGCATATGCCTACATTAAAAATATACTTTAAATCAGCTCCATTTCCTATTCAATGAGATGTTTGACTCTTTTGGAACTTGACTTGGCATCATGGTGGTTCCACTGAGCCAGTAAGCTGCATTGCTTGGGCCCTGAATGGTACTTAGCATCAGGGTCTTATTCTAGGACATCATTTGTGAGAATGCTAATATTTCTTAGAATTAGGAAAACGAGGTTAGGGGCACCTGGCTGGCTCAGTTGGTGGAATGTGCAGCTTTTGATCTCGGGATAATAGGTTCAAGCCACACATTGAGTGTAGAGATTACTTAAAAAGAAAAAAAGAAAAAAAAAAAGAAAACCATGTTATAACAAGAAAAACCTGGTGTGTATATTTCTTTACCAAGTATTTTTCCTTAATTACTAAGTACAACCAATAACTAAAGACTAACTTTCTGAAAGCCTTTTTTTAAAAAAAGCTTTACATGAAAAAGTATTGAGAAAACCAGTTACATTTTGGGCTCAACACAGTAATTTCTTAGTTCTTATTATTTGTTCTTTTTACATCACAAGAATTGTGTGGAACTTGTATTTTTCTTTGCTTGTCTATGTGAGTGGTAGGTTTCAATAGACTAAGAAAATAATGGATCTATTTGTATTTTAAAGCTATTTCATGCAGTGCAGAGACTGCAAAGAATACAAAATCAGCTGAAAAGTATGCGCCATGCAGCAGCAGATGCAAAGCCTGAAAGTAAGTGGAAACTATTATATGATACAGATGATCAGAGAATATTAGTTTAAGTCAGTAGTTTTCCTTGAAGCACTCATGGGAATTAATTATCGTCTAAGTGATAGCTAAGCATTTTAGAGTGTCATTTCCTAGTTAGTGAATGAGAGGTCTGTTGAAGACATCCTTTAGTTTTTACCTGGGATTTTATACTTCCCATTCACTGGTCAGAGTGAAGGGCCTGAAAACCACCATGGACGGAGGCTTTCTGGTGAAGGAGCATATGAAGCACTTAGGATGGATGCTAGCAAAAAGATGGATGGAGAATAATTGTTTTAGAGCCTGGGCTATAAAAAAAAAAGTAATATGTTGGACCCTTAAAACTGAGTGCTTTTTCATATATTGGGTTGTGCTAATGACATGGGTATCCCTGGCTCTGTTTCACATTAGCTTTACTTAGAAGATAAATTATTGTAATATTTCCAGATTACACCACCAAACCCATTCTAGGCATTTTTAAAGTTTTTTTGTTCATCAGAAGGGAGACCACGTAAACTGGAAAAGCAGTGGAAAGCTCTCATTGGTACTGGAGAAATATTTCAGTATAAAAATCTAACTATTCAAGGGTTAATTCATCTTTCTGTAGTATTATATGAAATATTATACTCTAAGCTGTAAGTCTTAGAATAAAAAAGATAGACAGTAACAAGTGTTGGCGACAGTGTGGAGAAAATGGAACTCTCATATGTTGCTGGTGGGAGTATAAAATGTGTGACTGCTTTGAAAAACATATCTGGCAATTCCCCAGAATGTTAAACAGAGTTACCATGACCCAGCAGTTTCATTCCTAGGTATCTACCCAATGGAATTGAAAACCTGTGTCCACACAAAAATTTTTACACAGATGTTCACAGCAGCCTTATTCATAAGAGCCAAAAGGTGAAAACAAACCAAATGTCCCTAAACTGATGAGTAAATAAAATGTGGTATATCCGCACAATGGAATGCAAAGGCATGAAGTACCAATACATACTACAACATGTATGAACCTCAAAAACATGTTATGTGAAAGAAATTAGTCACAAAAAACCACATATTATAAGATTCCATCTGTATGAAATGTCCAGAATAACCAAATCTAGAGAGATAAAATCAAACAAGTGATTGCCTGGGGGTAGGGGATTGTAGGAGAAGACAGCTGTGTGTACGTGTGGTGTAGGAAGGAAGGGGATGCTAATTAGCATAGAGCTGCTTTCCGAGCCGATAAAAATGTTCTAAAGTTGATTGCGGTGAATTTACTAAAAACCATTGAATTTACTAAAAACCATTGAATTATACACTTTTCTATGGCATGTAAATTATATCTCAATAAAGCTCTTGAAAGAGATAATACAGTATTTCCTTAATTCTAGACACTTATTCTTTCCCATTTTAATTGTTTTTGCCTTTGGGATACATCTTACATTTTACATACACATTTACCATTGTATTTATTAATCAGTGGCATCTCAGCACCAAGGAAATATGGTATATTTTATTAATATTTAAAAAATGAAGGTAATGTGTATAAGAATGGAAAGATTTGGTATGCAGAAAAACAATTAATCAGTACAGTTTAATACAATTTAAAATGTTCTCCTGAAAATGTGTTTCTGTAGTATCTGTTATCCTCAATCTTGTTAGGCTAGATATTTCTTGCTGTTATGTTTTAATTCTGACAAAATTGCGTTTTATGCATCTCTTGAAATGTTGGTATAACATTAATATAAGTAATATTGCTGCTAAATAATAAAATCAATCGCATTGTTAAGTACTAATAGAAATAATTGACTCAAACCTACAGTGCATTAATTCAGTATTTGTTGAACATCTACTACATGTCAGGAACTGTGCTGGGTGCTAGGAATAGAAAGAAAAGATATTTAGGTTCTCACGTTTAATACAGAACGACAGGGAGTGAACAGCGATCATGCAGCTTTACAAATTTGCTGATGAAGCTCAGCACAGGATCCTGTGAGAACAGAGAGGCAAAGCACCAAACCCTATCACAGAATCAAATGGCTTCCTGGATGAGGTGGCCCCCGAGTTAAGTTTACGTTGGAAAGGGAAGGAGTAGAAGACATTCCGTGCTAAGGCACAGTGACCTGAAAGAACATATATATAGTAGATGAAGGAGAGAGAAAAGGGTAGGCTCCTTCTGACTGCTTGTCTTTGAAAAGGAGGCAGGAAAGGGAGGGAGCGTGCAAATGAATGAGAAAGACAGTGTCCTGCCTAGACAGTGAGAGGGTAGTAGTGTGGGGTGATTGTGTGCTGCAGAAGAGAGTCAGGCAGAAAATCGGAGACTGAAGATCTAGGAGGAGAAGGTGAGAAGCGATAGCTGCCTTTCCCATGTGCCATACACTGAATGTTCTGCAGCAGTTGTTGGCATTATCTGAATCTGACTCAGCTCAACCCCAGACTAGTCACCGAGTCATAATTGGTCTATTTCCAGGCCCTAGCATGCTAAATGATACACAACAGGCCTTCAGTAAATAGTCTGTTAAGTAGTTAGGAGGTAGGAGTAGAGACCAAATCCCTGGATAGGAACAGAATGATAATTTCCACAGATAGGAGGGGAGTTAAAGTAAGAAAAAAATGGCTGAAAGGATAAAAATAAGATATTATGTATGCAATATATGTTCTTTGGGGGTGGACAGGGTGTGGGGAGCAGCAAGTAAAGGAGTTCTTGCTTTGTTGATATCTTTCTGGAAGACAGTCTTAAGGGTTGTATTCAGCAGCCTAGGAAAAGAGTAGATGAAATATGTTTAATTGATCCAGGTATTTCCTTTACAAAGGTCTGTCTTAACTTTTTAACAAAAAATGACTTATGGAAAGTTTCCACTTATATAAATAAAAATTATTTTTAGTGTAGGAATGTGCCTTGTATTTTTTCAGAGTAACAGCCATATTATAAAACCCTCATGGAAGTTAATTCATCTTTATACTCTACACTTTCATGAGATTTATTATAGAAAAGAAGCTACTCATTAAACTATAGTAAGGCCAGTGAGATGTTTCCAGAGGGTTTTTAATCAAAAGTTTGCTGTGATCTTAGTAACCTTATATTTAATTTCACCAGGATTTTGAAAGATAATTTTTTAAAAGCTACATAGAACATATGACTACTTTACAAGGTCTTAAGTTAAAACTTTTAAGAGAAGATTTTAAAATGTAAGAGAAACCCTGTTTTTATATTTTTTAACATTTGTACTGAGGTAAAATGGACATATAATATGTAGCACATATTTGAGGTGTACACCTGATAAATTTTGACATAATGTACAGACTGGTGAAGCCATCAGCCTTAATCAAGATAATAAATGCATCCATCACCCCCAAATATTTTCTTGTGTCCTTTGTGATAGCTCGTTTTTGCCCTTTTCTGTCCCTCTACCTATTCCCAGACAACCACTAATCTCCTTTGTGTCACTATAGATGAATTTGTATTTTCTAAAATTTGAATCTCTCTTATTTTTTTAAGATTTATATTTATTAGAGAGAGAGCGTGAGAGTATGAGAGGTGAGAGAGGGAGAAGGAGAAGGAGAGAAGCAGACCCTCTGCTAAGGGAGAAGCCTGACCATGGGCTTGATCTCACCACCCTGAGATCATGACCTGCGCCAAAATCGAGTCAAATGCTCAACCAGGGGTGCCTGGGTGGCTCAGTGGGTTAAAGCCTCTGCCTTCGGCTCAGGTCATGATCCCAGAGTTCTGGGATCGAGCCCCACATCGGGCTCTCTGCACAGCGGGCAGCCTGTTTCCTCCTCTCTCTGCCTGCCTCTGTGCCTACTTGTGATCTCTGTCTGTCAAATAGATAAAATCTTTAAAAAAAAAATGCCCAACCAAATGAGCAACCCAAGTGTCCCAAATCTTTCTTTTACCTAGGGAAAATAACATTTAAGACTTTTAAATCTTTAAAAACATTTTAGATTTGATTCTTTACATCTCTGATTACATGTAGTTTAAGAACTTAAAGATGGAAGAACTAGGCACCTAATAGCCAAAGAAGCCAGGATATAGATTTAATCAGAAACCACATAGGAATGACTGCCTAATTATAGTCTGTGTCATTAAACACTTTCTCTTCCCTCCCTTTCCCCAGTCCTTAAAAAAGGGGGGAAATTGTAGGGATGAATAGAAAACTTGTGATTTTGCCATTAATAAATTTTTACATGTTAATATATGGTTAGCACAACAGAACTAAAAATAATGTTAAGGCTTTGGGCCAAACTTATTATGCAATCTACCTACGTAGATTACATAAACCGGAAATCCAGTGTTTTAAAAAGTAAAGCCAGAATTTGTAAATGTGTAATGGAAAGATCTGAAATAAACTTTTTAAAGCTCTTTAGGCTGAGAATTTATAACAAAACCATTATTCACCAAAAATTTGTGTGTGTATATATTTATGTACTCTACCAAAATAAGAAAACTTATTAAATATTTAAAGTATAATTTAAGTTACCACTTACCTTAAGCTAGTATTTTACAGTATCAAAACTACCAAACACGGAAAGCCAAAAATGTTTATGAATGTAGATAATTTTTTTTTTGCATTTTAACTTGTATTTTAGTAATGTTTTCATTGGTTTGAAACTGACAAAGTATGATGTATTACCATTTATGAAGTAGTAGAATAGAAATATAAATTGCACCAGAAGTATTATGAAAGGAGGAGAGTAAATGGCCACTTACAGAAGAAGGAACCTGGGTGAAATTTCATTTGTGTTGCCATTTGTGTTATGGACTGCTTAAATACTTGGAAGGCAAAATATGACCCGAAAGAGATCTTCTCTGCAGATGTTATTTTTGTTTGTTGCGAAGTATAAAAAGAATTAGGTAGTAATTTGGAAAGATCATAATATTACTTTTTCTATGATTATGTTAATGTCGTTCTGTGTAAATTGTCCTCTCTTATCATTCTAATTAACATCAAATGATTTCAATAGTTGGGGCTCCCGATCTTGGGGTTGTGAGTTTGAGCCCCATGCTGGCTGTAGAGGTTACTTTTTACAAATTGGAAAAAAATTTCAATGGTCAATTTTTAATTATATAGATTGCTTTTGACACATATGCCTATTATTCAGGTCTTTGATTTTAAAGTGTACAAAGTATCACTATACCTACTCTCTTAGGCTGAATATTATTTTATTTTTAAAGGTTTAATGAAGAGGCTAGAGGAGGAGATAAAATTTAATTCTTATATGGTTACTGAAAAATTTCCTAAAGAATTAGAAAACAAGAAAAAAGAATTGCATTTTTTACAAAAAGTGGTTTCAGAGCCTGCCATGGGCCATTCTGATCTTCTTGAGCTTGAATCTAAAGTAAGTGACAATCATCTTCCCCAATTTTATCTCATCCCCAGTCCTGTGAAAATTATATGAACTGCTTTCTTAGTGTCCTACTTTTGACTCAAGTTAACCTGTGCTGAGTTGACAGCTTTATGAGGAGTTCTTTTGAGCAATTGTAGCTTGTAATGCTGTTACTTAAATCCACATGATGTTATAAAGACTTAGTCAACTGATTAGGAAACTAAATAACTTGAATATGTAAATTAAAGCATTTGACTTACAGGTTTATATATTCATAATATAATCATTTAGATGGTAAATTTTAAAATATTTTGCATAAATAATTAATTTTTATTTCTAAAAATAATAATATAGCAATTTTATATTTAAAGCTAAAATATTTGTATTAGCCTTTTATGCTTGCTTTGGAATAACTGAACTTTTTTGTAATGCTTATTGAAACCTGGTTTTATGTTACAACATTTTTGTTCCATAGAAATAAAGCACCAATCAGGTGTGTATTCTTAAAAAATAACAAATATGACAATTAATTTTTATGATTTTGATTTGCTAATCCTTTAATGTGTTTAATAGCCACTATAATTAAATACACAATTCTGACTACTTTATTCTTTTAATTTGCTCAAAGAAATTACATGTCCAAGTGTGATTTGGCTCAAATTTAATGTCATGGAATTAAAGGGAGAACTCTAGTCTTTTCAAAGGATAGATATACTGAAAGCCAGGGAGGTTTTTTTTTTTTTAATTACTTGAGGGACTGTATAGTCCCTCACGTCTATTTTATTACCTTTGATAAAGGAGTAATGAGTAGCATAAATGACAACTATCATCAAATCACAGATCACAGAAGGGCTTTTAGATGTCATCATGTCAACTCTCAGTTGGGTTCATGAATTCCTTGCAGTAAATCCCTAGGGAATGTTAGTCTGGATTTGCTTTATCACTTGCAGTGACTTGAAAGTCACAAGTTAGGTAAGGAGTAATTTCAGATTTGTAGAACTTGTCTTTCTGACAATAATGTATAAATATTTCATGTAGAATTTTTTAGTATAATTTAAACATGAATGGCTATATAAGTCATCAAAATGTGTAAATATATATCATGAACTATGAAGTGTAAATTGTTTCTAAAAATAATTATAACAACCCACTTATTACATTAACAAACCTTTTCCTTCCATGAAATCACTGATGATAAGAACAGTAAATTCAAAGCTTGGTTTGGCCAAATGTCCCTTAGTTTGTGTAATCATAGGAAGAATTTTAACTTTCTTTGCTTTCATACTGTTTTAGATAAATGAAATAAATGCACAGATCAATCAGCTGATTGAAAAGAAAATGATGAGAAATGAGCCAATTGAAGGCAAACTCTCACTATACAGGCAACAGGTGAGACCACTGTTTTGCCCCTCATATTTAGATCTTTTATCTTTTGGTGAACATCTTTGTAAAAATCCCGGGCTGTGTTGTGGATAGTCTTAAAGAAGGAAGTAAAGAATAAATATTTTTCTGTTATTGCTAATCTCCAGATTATAACAAAAAATTTGTGGAAAAGCCACAAAACATGCATGTTCAAGTTTGAAATTCAATACACCTGATCATGCATAGTTTCCTTACCGTCTGCCAGCTGTGGTAATAGAGCTCTTTGTGTTTTTATCTCTTGGGTGTGAAACTTGATTTTTTTTTAAATTTTTTTTAAATTTATTTATTTGTCAGAGAGAGAGGGAGAGAGAGAGAGCGAGCACAGGCAGACAGAGAGGCAGGAGAGGCAGAGGGAGAAGCAGGCTCCCTACCGAGCAAGGAGCCCGATGTGGGACTCGATCCCAGGACGCTGGGATCATGACCTGAGCCGAAGGCAGCCGCTTAACCAACTGAGCCACCTAGGCGTCCCGAAACTTGATTTTTTTAAATGAAAGCTTACCTTAAGTGGTATAAAATAAAAATATTTGTAATCTTTAATGAATTAAAGGCAATATACCTTTTCAGGTTTAAAGTTAGTTTGCAAGTATAGAATAAGTTAAATTTTAGTGCCTAGGCATTTATCATTTGGAGATATCATTTATCATGTGGAGATATCATATTTCTCCACAACTATAAGAATGGGAGGGTATAAATGTTGTTCTGTATTTCTAGACAAATGCTTCAAATGAAAGCCATAGATTATCTGAAAACAACCTAGTCAGGAGTTTAATGTTATGAGCATTCTGTAACCTCACAAAATATTGAGCTACATAACAAAGCATTTTTCACAGATGCTAAATTTTCTTTTTTTGCTTAAATTTTTAAAAACCTTTTTATACTGGAGAATTTAAACCGTATACAAAGGTAGAGAAAATAGCTCAGTAAACCCTGTGTCCCAGGCTATAACAGTCATGGCCATTCTTGTTTCACTACACCCCCAGACCAATAATAATAATCTAGTTATTTTAAAGCAAATCTTGGACTTGATATCATTTTATCTGTAAATATTTCAGAATGCATGTCTAAAGAATAAAGGCTTAAAAATCTTAACAGCATACCACATCTGAAAAATGTCATAATTCCTTGATATTGGCAAATATCCAGTGTTCATATTTCCTGGATTTTCTTTCTTCCTTCCTTCCTCTCCTTCCTTGCTTCCTTCCTTCTTTTGTTGCTTTGTTTTAATTGGGATACTTACAGGATTCATACACTGCATTTGATTGATATGTTTAAGTATCTTTTAATTTGTAGCTTCTCTTTGCTGCTTATTTATCTATTTAATAATTTTCTTGCAGTTAATTTATTTGAAGAAACTTGTTTATCCTATAATAGTGTCCTGTTGATACCATTGATTCCTTCTTTGTTTATTATTGTTTATTATTTGTTTGTTTATTATTATTACAATTTGATTAAACTGAACTATAGTTCATTTAGGAAAGACAAGCTACATACTTGATTCTTTATCAGTTTTCAAAAAGAATTGGTTTCCTCCAAGTCATTTTCATTCTCCATCAGTTAAGATAGTTTTTCATTTTTTTTTTTTTAAAGATTTTATTTATTTATTTGTCAGAGAGAGAGGCAGCTAGAGGCAGAGGGAGAAGCAGGCTCCCCGCTGAGCAAGGAGCCTGATGTGGGACTCGATCCCAGGATGCTGGGATCATGACCTGAGCCGAAGGCAGCCGCTTAACCAACTGAGCCACCCAGGCGTCCCAGTTTTTCATTTTTTAGTTGCTTATTTACTTAATGTCATTATGAATCACTGATATAATTATATTCGGTAAGTTTAAGACATTTTCCTTAATGATGCTCAAATTATCCCATTTTTGGCTACTTGGAGGCTTTTCAAGTAACTTCTGATTCCTTTTTAAGATTCTATTTGTCAGGCACCTGGATGGCTCAGTGGGTTAAAGCCTCTGCATTCAGCTCAGGTCATGATCTCAGGGTCCTGGGGATCGAGCACCGCATTGGGCTCTCTGCTCGGCGGGGAGCCTGCTTCCCCCTCCCACCCCCCCCAGCCCGCCTCTGCCTACCAGTGATCTCTGTCAAAAGAAAAAAAAAAAAGATTCTATTTGTCTTTGATAATGTCTTTGCTTTCTGGTATGATTAAGAATTTCTGTGCTCATTTTTTATATTTCCTATCCTAGGCTTGGAATTAGACTTTCTTCTATGAGTCTGATTTGCTTTAGTAGGAAGTAATATTTAGAGACTGAAATATGGGTATTAGGACTTCCCATTGCTCCTGGGTGGTCATTATTTTTAGGTCTTTTTAGTGAACAAAGCTAAGAGGTAGTTTTTTTCTTCCTTCCTAATGTACACCATAAGTTCATACTTACCCTTCCAGGTCAGATTCAAGGCTTCTGGGCTTCTACTTAGCCTTATCAGTCTCATATCTTTCTCCTTATCCCACATGGGAAATTCTGGTTCTCAGTAACATGAACATAATTTAATCCATTATTTGCTTTAATCCATACTTTACACACAACGTTTCAAAATAAAAGCAATAATACTGCCATCAAAAATATGATTGCTGCTGAAAATTACTTTTCAGTTTGTTTTGTCCTTAGGATATATCCCACTAGGGATAGACAAATCACTGTCTTAAAGTCACTTAGAATAGTTCTTCTATATAGTTATGCCATAAATTGAACTGGATACATATATATGTTTATTTTTAGAGATTACTTTTTAAAATTTATTTATTTATTTTAGAGAGAGAGAACCCACACATGAGTAGGGAGGGGCAGAGGGAAAGGGAGAGAGAGAATCCTCAAGGAGATTCCCCACTAAGTAAAGAGCCCAATGCAGGGCTCCATCCCAGGACCCCAAGATCATGACCTGAGCTGAAATCCAGAGTTGGCCAATTAACCAACTGAGCCACCCAGGTACCCCTAGGGATTATATTTTTGGCGAATAATTTATTTTATAATTATTTAAAATATTTACATGATTCCAAGTCAAATCTAAAAAACAAGAAATATTCGGGACGCCTGGGTGGCTCAGTTGGTTGGACGACTGCCTTCGGCTCGGGTCGTGATCCTGGAGTCCCGGGATGGAGTCCCTCATCAGGCTCCCAGCTCCACGAGGAGTCTGCTTCTCCCTCTGACCTTCTCCTCGCTCATGCTCTCTCTCAAATAACTAAATAAAATTTTAAAAAATTTAAAAAAAAACAAGAAATAATCAAAGAAGTTTCTAGCATCTACTGTGATGCTATCCACCATAATCTTTCTTTCCCTTATAGGTAATTGTTTAAAAATTATATACTTTATTATTCCATTAAAAATAATAGTATATATACATAGACTCATATATCTTGCTTCTTAGAGAAGGAAGAGCATATTATACACAGTTTTATTTTCCATACTTTAAAAAAAATTTTTTTTAAAGATTTTATTTACTTATTTGGCAGAGAGAGAGAGAGAGGGAGAGAGCAAGCATAAGCAGGGGAGTGGCAGGCAGGGAAGAAGTGGGCTCCCTTCTGAGCAAGAAGCCCGCTGTGGGTGGGGCTTGATCCCAGGACCCTGGGATTATGACCTGAGCTGAAGGCAGATGCTTACCTGACTGAACCACCCAGGCACCCCACTTTTCAAAATTCTTAATGATATATGCTGGTGAATAGTAAAATAATCTTTATTCCTTTTTTCTTTTTACAACTTTATTGAGGTACAATTCACATACCATACAATTCACCTATATAAAATGCACAATTCAGTGACTTTTAGTATATTTAGAGTTGTGGAACCATCACTACATCAATTTTAGAACATTTTTATCAGCTCAAAAAGAAACCCTTTACCCATTAGCAGTCACTTCCCATTTCCTTCCCAACCCTTAGCCCTAGGCAACCAAGCTGTCTCTATAGGATTGCCTATCAGGGACACTTCATACAAATGGAATCACACAATATGTGGTCCTTTGTGCTGGCGTCTTTCACTTAGCATAGTTCTTAAAGTTCACCCATGTTGTAGTGTGAGTCATACTTCATTCTTTTTGTTATTGAATAATATTCCATTGTATGGATAGATCATATCTTGTTTAACCATTCATCAGTTGAGGGGTGTTTGGATTATTTCTACTTTTTGACTGTTACAAATAATGCTGCTATGAACATTTTTACACGAGTGTTTGTGTGAAAATATGTTTTCTCTTGAGTATATTCCTAGGAGTGGAATTGCTATTTTGTATGATAATCCTGTGTTTGACATTTTGAGGAAATGTCAGACTCTTCCCAAACCAGTCCAACCAACAGTGTAGGAAGGTTTTGATTTCTCTACATCCTCGCCAACACTTCTTGTTATCTGTTGGTTTTTTGTCAGTCGTCTTCCTCTCCTCCTCCTCCTCCTCCTCCTCTTTTTAACTATAGCCATCGTAGTTGGTATGCTTATTCCTGTTCACAGTCCCCACTGAGTGGTTATACCACAGTTCATGCAGATAATCAGTTAGACATTGGGTTGTTGCCATTCTTTTGCTATTACAAATCATGATTTGTTCATGTCTTGGTGTATTTTTGCCAGTGTTACTTTCAGGATGTAGTCCCAGAGTTGAGATTGCTACATCAAAGGATAAATGCCTAGGTACATTTGGTAGATATTGCCAAATTCCTCTCCATAGAGGTTATAGCATTTCATGTTCCCACCTGCATTGTAGGAGAGTGCCTGTTGCCTATTCCCTCGCTGCCTCCCTGTAGAGTATGTTGTTGAACTTTTAGAGTTTTACCATCCTTGTAGATGAGAAGTCATATCCTGTGATAGTTTTAATTTTTGCTTATCTTATTGTAAACAAGGTTGAGCATCTTTTCACAAGAGTAACAGTCACCTTAATTCCTTTTTCTGTGAATTGTCCCGTCATGTCTATATCCTCATTTTTCTCGAGAGTTGTTGGCCTTTTTTTCTTTATATATTAGAAATAATTACCTTTGGGGCACCTGGGCAGCTCAGTCAGTTAAGCATCCGACTCTTGATCTCAACTCAGGTCTTGATCTCAGGGTCGTGAGTTCAAGCCCCATGTTGGGCTCTGTGCTGGGTGTGGAACCTACTTTAAAAAAAAAAAAAAAAGAAGAAGAAGAAGAAAAGAAATATTTACTCTCTGTCTGGCTTATAATTCTAACATTTTCCCCCAGTTTGGTATTTGCCTTTTTTCTTTTGTTTTTTGTTTAAAGATTTTATTTATTTGACAGAGAGCACAAGTAGGCAAAGCAGCAGGCAGAGCAGTAGGCAGGGGGTGAGGGAGAAGCAGCCTCTTCGCTGAGCAGAGAGCCCGATGCGGGACTCGATCATGACTTGGGCCGAAGGCAGCCACTTAACCTACTGAACCACCCAGGTGCCCTGCCTTCTTACTTTGTTTACAATGTTACATTTCACCATGGAAAAGTTCTTTATTTTTATGAAATCAAATTTAATAGTTTTGTGGGTTTTTTTTTAAATTTCAGGTTTTGAGACATATTTAGGAACACTTGTGTCTCCTCTTGTAAGTTATAGAGAAATTTGCCCAAGTTTTCTTTTTGGACTTCTCTGTTTAATTTTTTTAATTTAAATCTCTGATCTATTTATAATTTTTTTTCTAGTTATGCTATTTATTGTATATAGCTATCCAGTTATCCAATTGTCCTAATACCAGTTAATAAAAAGTCCACTTTTCCCCCTATGGATTTGAGATTCTGTTCTAATTTTAAAATGCTATTGGATTTTTTCTGTATTTTCTGTTTTCCCATTGGCCTGTCTGTTCAGGTACTCCTATAAACTTATTTACAGAATCTTTATAATCTAGTTCAAATAACTGATAAAAGTAGTCACCTTCACCTCCAATTGCTGTACTTTTTTTTTTAATATTTTATTTATTTTTTTGACAGAGAGTGAGATCACAAGTAGGCAGACAGGCAGGCAGAGAGAGAGAGGGGGAAGCAGGTTACCTACTGAGCAGAGAGCCTGATGTGGGGCTCGATCCCAGACCCCAAGATCGTGACCTGAGCCGAAGGCAAAGGCTTAACCCACTGAACCACCCAGGCGCCCCCAGTTGCTGTATTTTTTCAGGGTTTTCCTTAAAATTCTTAGTTGTACATTTTTTCAGTAAGCTTTCTTATCCACTTGTCCAGCTCTTGAAAAAAATAATTTTTTAATTGTTGGGTTTGTACCTCAGAACTTACATCTTTATGATATTTGAGTCTTCCCATCTAAGAACATGTTATGTGTCTCCATTTGTTCAAGCTTATTTTTTGGTTTGTTTGAGTGTTTGTTTTCCCTCAAAGTTTTGGACTTCTCTTGCTTACATATTTTATTTTTTGCTCTTATAATTGAGGGCTTTTCCTTCCTTATGTCTTCTTCCTCATTTGTCTGTAAGTACTATTGATTTCTTTACTGTAGTTTTCCCATAGATTCTCTTGGGTGTTCTAGGTTTATAATCATATACTATGAAAAGTCCAACTTTTCCTGTCAAATTCTTATGCTTCAAATTGCTTTCTCTAGTCTAATGGTATGAGCAAATACCTTCAACACAATATTAAATTATAGTGGAGTTAGTGGGCATTTTTACCTTATTTCAGATTTAGTTTCTCTGGTAAATAAGATCCTGGTTTGGACTGAGTTTTATACTTATTTTTTATCATGTTAAGGAAGTATACCATTGATTCCTCTCTGGTTCTGGTATGCTTATCATTCCTTCTCTCTTTCTCTCTTTCTCTCTCTCTTTTTTTGGCTGGAATAACTCCGTAGAGAGAAACATTCCTTCATCATCTGTCTTTCATTTTTTTTTAAAGTCCTTATTTATTTGACAGAGATCATAAGTAGGCAGAGAGGCAGGCGGAGGGTGGGGAAACATGCTCCCTGCCAAGCAGAGGGCCTGATGCAGGGCTCGATCCCAGGATCCCAGGACCACGACCTGAGCCGAAGGCAGAGGCCTCAACCAACTGAGCCACCCAGGCGCCCCTGTCTTTCATTTTTTAAACAGAGAAAATAGACTTGTTTAAAGGGTTTGCATTAGAGATTTCCCCTCCCCTGTCAGATTTGTGTCAAGAAAATATTTGTACTATTTCACTTAAGAGGACAGTTTGGCTAATGTTTTTCTTAAGCTAGTATAGCCATGGTTCATTTAAGGAAATCCCCCAAGAGTTGCTTAGTAATATAAAGTGCTGCATTCATGGCTAAGAGCAGCCATCTGGATTGTGTAAACATTTGCCTAATTCTGATGAGTCACATGTTTGATTTTAAACCTGCACTTTTTTATTAGAATACCCCAAATATAATCGATGTTTTAACATTTCATTTTCAAAGTATGGATATTGAATTTAGGTAAGATAATCTGTGTTTTAATTTTGAGAATAAAACATTCTTGTTTTCTTTCAGTGAAATGGAACCTACCATGCAGAAAAATAGAAGACTTAAGGAGAGCTTCTATTTATGTACTTAGAAAGTATCTTCATTAACATTTGAATGTTACTTGACAACATTTTAATATTTTTATTACTACTGTATTTTGTTTCTCTGCTGATATAGCCTATGTTTTTAGGACTTTTGTCTTCCAAATGTTTTGGGGTTGATATTTAGTATACATTGCATATTCATATTAAACAGATAACTGGTGATGATAGGTAGTAGGGCAAAGGGTATTGGTTAGGAGAAGCCAACCTGATATTGAAAATTTAGCTTGACAAAATCTAAAAAATTGATAATTTCACAAGTTAATAGAAAGTGGATAGTGTGTCTAATTTTACATTCATTTCTAATGCTCAATTAGGCATCCATCATTTCTCGTAAAAAAGAAGCCAAAGCTGAGGAACTTCAGGAAGCAAAGGAGAAGTTAGCCAACCTCGAGAGAGAGGTGTCAGTGAAGACAAATCAGACCCGTGAATTTGATGGCACCGAAGTTTTGAAGGGAGATGAAGTAAGTTGAGGTGTCTAATGGGACAAGGATATAAGTATTGTTTTTGTTTGAAAACATTCATGTTTTTTACTTTTTGGGCTTGAATATCAGTAATGGAAAGTTAATTTTATTTTATAAAACCCATTTATTTAAAACTGAAAAGTCTTTGCAATAATATTAAGATACTCTTGCTTCGAATGACATAGATCTTAGTGATTTTGTGAGATAATGTTCCAGATTTTTACTTTTTAATTAAGCAAACTTATATTGGATTTATTAATTATAAATATTAAGTTATAAAAGTAAAGCAAAGTGAGGAGGAACTAACAGATAAGACAAAAATTCTTATTCATTGATAAACATTCCAGAAAGGGCTGAGGAAATATCACTAAGTTACTCTGCCACTGGGACTGGCACCATTTAAATGACTTCATTGTAGATAATTGTAAATTTTAAAAATACAACTCTATCTTGTGTTGCTATATACTTTAATTTTTGAACAATGTTTTAACAGCTGTTATTTCCTTTATCCTTCTGTCAGACTGATGAGATTAGTGGGAAAAGTAACACTGTCATTTATATATATGGCTAAACTTAAGCACCAAAAATATAACCCCCCATCTCATTTTCATAAAATTAGCTCAAGAAAGAATGAATAAATGAAGCAAAATATCTTGTCTTTAGCACAGTGCTTTTTTTTTAAGTGAATCAATTGATAGGTGTTATTTTAATTCCTAATCCTTGCCTGTATTTTACCACTTCTTATAGCTCATTTATTTTATATTAGCTACTTAGCTACTAGGCCTCAGCAAAAGCTACTTCAAAAAGCTGCTCACATTCAGACTTCATTTTTGGCTTTTGAATAGTCACCAAATTCATACTGTTACAAAATTGGCAGTGGACCTTCACTGGCCACACACAAGTGAGTTGTTCCCATGGTACCACTTTTCTCTGTGGTGTTTCTGATTGTTGCCTCCCAGTATGCTGTTAGCTTTCTGCAGAGTAGTAGACTTCAGCAGTAAGCACGTGACTGAAAAATTCCTTTGGCTTTTAACATCCGCTTCCAGATTACTTTAGGAGAGGGGAATATTTAAATGTTACTTGGAAGCCAACAGGGTGTGCTTCATGACGTCCTTGCAATCTGGGATGGGGTGGGTAGAGGTTAATTATGCAGTAATTTTGTTTTATAAGAGACCATGCTACCTCCTTCCATTTTTGTCTTTTCTTAAGAAAATGCTGCCCGGGGGCACCTGGGTGGCTCAGTGGGTTAAGCCTCTGCCTTCAGCTCCGGTCTTGATCTCAGGGTCCTGGGATCGAGCTCCGCATTGGGCTCTCTGCTCAGCAGGGAGCCTGCTTCCCCTCTCTCTCTGCCTGCCTCTCTGCCTCCTTGTGATCTCTGTCTGTCAAATAAATAAATAGAATCTTTAAAAAAAAAAAAAAGAAAAAGAAAATGCTGCCCAATTGATAAGAAATACTAATTACCGTAGCCACATTTGGCATGAATAGTGCTTATAAATTCAGAATTAGATATTCCTTCTATGCAAATGTGAGGGGAAAGAACATACTGCCATCCTATTAGGTTTTGGTTTTGATCAATTATAGTGAATAGGAGAAGTGTTTAATGACAGAAAAAGCATACTTTTTTTTTAAGGGGAAAGAGATAACTTTAGTAATGATAAGGTCAACTTGGTTTTTTAACAATATCTGGTCAGAAACTAGACCAAACCAGTTACCTAAAGGAACAGAAGGTATTGGGGAACAGTAAGCATAATTTTGTAAAGAACAAATCTTGGTAGACCAGTTTTATTTTCTACTTTGATGAAGTGATAGACCATATGGACAAAAGGGAGGAAGTTTGTTATACTTAAAATTATATAATATAGCTGGACTTCAGTGAGGTTTCATTTGGTATCACATGGTAATCACCAAAAAAATCATGTTTTTTGCCACCCATCTGTTAACACAGTTGGTGAGAGGGTATCGAGTAGTAGCATGGCATTTAGAAAGAATAACTATACCAGGAGGCACGGATAGGAGAATGAGGAAGAGGGGGGCTAACATTAATTGAGCACTTTTTATATAAGGCTCTATGGTAGATGCTTTGCAAACACTTCTTTACTTTTTATATTCTTGTTATTGTTATTTACATTTTACAATTGAGTGAAGCTCAAGGAGATTATAGATGCACTTATAGGTAATAAGTGGCCAACCTGGGATCCAGGTCTTTCTCACATGTTCCTATTTGACCTTGAGCAAATCACTTCTCCATCTATAAAATGGGGTGATTGCTCTTCACTGTCATTATGAGGAACACACGAAATAATGGATGTCAAAGCTTCCAAGAAACTGAAAGGCTCAGTCAACATATAACATCTGGCATCTGAAAGTCACCATTCCTATGGGCCTCATGTTACTACATGTGTGCAAGGTGGTATAGTGGAATGGTTAAGGGCATGGGCTCTAGAATTTGGTTGTTTGAGTGCAAACCCTGGCTTTGTCATCTTACCAGATGGCTAACCTTGGGCAGCTTCCGTAACCTCTTTGTACTCAGCTGTAAAATGTGACTGTTATCACTGTATACTTCCTAGAATGATTAGTATACAGATTAAATGAGTTAATACCTGAGAAATGCATAGAATAGCACGAACACATGCTGAGTGTTCAGTAGTTGTTAGCTCTTGATATTTTTATATTTTTGTCAGTCACTTGAATGAAGAATTTGAAAGCTAAGATTATAGTTTACAGCTTAAAACTTGAAATTAGTATTTCCTAAAATGGGTGCAATTCAGTAGAAGTAAATATGAAATAGGTTTTTTTAATGGATGAATAATTTGCACAGACACAGAATGCGATAACACTAATGAGAGTCATTTTAGCTGCTCTTCACTGAACAGTTACTGTGTGCTCCATCTTTAAAAACATATCCTTGATGACAGTTGCACAATGATGTGAATACACTTAATGTCACAGAACTATACACTTAAAAATGGTTGAAAGGGTAAATTTTATACTATGTGTGTTTAACCACAATAAAACACAAAGGCATTATATCCTAATTCAGCCTCTCAAAAACACCTGTGAGGTAAAAATTATCTCCATATTGTGATTGGGGAAATAGGCTTAGAGAAATTTAGGTAACTTGCCTAAAGTCACAGTTATTGAGTTGCCGAGTAAGGATTGAACTCAGGTCTGATAGTCACTAACTGTTAGCTTGCTAGAAGCTGTATGACAGCCATTTGTTTGGATGTAAACCTTCGTTCCTTGATTACCCATGTGTGGTTATTTGATTAATCTTTTCTTGGAAAAATTTAGGAATGTGACTGTGTTAATAAGGATAAATGTGACAAATGCTATACATATAGTAATTCATATTCCTTTGTTGTTTTCTTTTTAGAGGTCAGCTAGCAGTTTTTAAAGTTGGGTATTGAAGTATGCATTTTGATGCTTCCTACTACCGTTAAAGTTAATATTCCAGATGTTAACATTTCGTCTGAGAATTTTAGCTCTTCTGTTTGCAGATGACAAGTGCTACAGGCATTTGTTCCTCCCTAGACTTTTTCATTAGTATTCCCTGGATGTTTCTTATTAATAAAAGATGAAGTGTCTAAAAATGCTCTTCTTTTTCATTATACTTTGGTTATCACTTGAACATTTCATTTTCATTGTATTGCCTTGCTTAATTACAGCAGTAGGACAGGAATGTGTTTATCTCTTATTGTGCCAGACTTCTGACATGGGTAGGAATTTCTTGAATTGTTGAAATTATCTTCTCAGTGGTAAAGGTTTTCTTACCAGTCTAGTCTATCTTGATTTCTTTCTCTTTACACAGTATTTGGTAGGTGATAAGAAGGTTAAATTTAGAGACTGTAGGCTCTTAACATAACTAAAGATTGATGATAATGAATGTCTTTTATATCTTGAGGTTTTTTTATATTGGATTTTAGTATGTAATAGTTAAGTATAGGGATGCCTGGGTGGCTTAGTCAGTTAAGCGACTGAGCCTCCGGCTCAGGTCATGATCCCAGGGTCTTGGAATCCAGCCCAGGATTGAGCCCCGCATTGGGCTTCCTGCTCAGGGGGAGCCTGCTTCTCCCTCTCCCTCTGCTGCTCCCCCTGCTTGTGCTCTCTCTCTCTGTCAAATTAACTAATTAATTAATTTTTTAAAAACCCAAGTATAAATCTAGCTGAATCGATATTCTCAAAGAATTTTGAATGATATTCTTAAAGAATTTTGAATGCTCTCATATGTGAGAGAAGTTACCCAAAAATGCCATGGAGCTTTGTCCTTGATACCAACCTATTTATTATTCTTATCAATAATTTTAAGATTAATTAATAGTTAATGGTTATTAGGCAGTTACAATGTGCCAGACAACATCCCAGGCTTATTATATATGTTATCTCATTTATTTCATTGAACAACTCTAAGAGATAGTTATGATCATTATTCCTAGTTTTTATAGATATGGGAACTGAGGCACACAGAGGATTTGGCTAACTTACCCAAGATCACATGGCTAGTAAATAGTAGTATCATGATTTGAATTGAGGTGGTCTCTCTCCAGAACCCTTAATAATTTTCGTGTGGCAGGAAGCTAGAAGGAATAGTCAGCCTGAGAGAGATGATAGAATTAGGGTTCAAAGTCATCTTGGGAGGCAGGAGCATTGTGCTGAAACAAACAAAATGCCATTAACAGGATAATGAACACAATGTTGTAGAATTTGAGTTTTGCCTGCCATCTCAACACACCACCCATGAGTAATGCAGCATTAGAAAACAAATTATTATACTCCACTAATAAAAATGTAATATCCTATTATGGTGAAATTATTCCTGGAATACTATTTTACATTTTTATGTTTTAAGAAGGACATAGTCAAGGCAGAGTCCAGATGAAGGTGACCAAAATGCATGAAAAGTCTGGCAATTTTCATAGAAAGAATTGATTATGTATTAACTGAGAACAAAAAAAGGCATAATAGAATTGCATTTACATTTCAAAGGGATTATGGAGAGGATGGTGTGCATAAAAAAGAGTTTATTAAGATTCAGACCTGAAACTGCTATTCTTAGAAAATCTTGTTTGCAAAGTTGACCCTTGGCTAGCATCTAGGAACTTGGAATTTAGAAGATTCCCACCATTCCCTGAAAAGAATTGCTCACTTTGCCTTAACTGTGTATACAAAGAATGTGGTTTATGTTGAACACCTGCTTTGCTTCTCAGACCTTGGACTTTTGGTAAGGGCTGGGCAGAGAGTATGCCTCTGTGACCAGACCAAATGTCTGGGTGCTGAGTTTCTAGTGAACTTACCTGGTTGGCAGCATTTCACACATAGCGTTATAACTCATTGCTGGAGGAATTAAGGGAGAAGACTCTTGGAAGCTTGCCCCTGGTTTCTTCTGGAAACCTCAACCCCTGCTGAGTTCTGTGAGTCCTCTTAACAAATTACTGAACCTAGGGATGGTCTTGGGGACCCCTGACACAGATGGATTAGTATGGTTCTTGTTTGTTTGAGAGAAGGCAGAATTAGGACCAGTGGTGAGAAAAATATTTGACTATAAGGAAAAAGTTCTACAACTTAAGCTTTCTTCAGTGAAAGTGAAGCAGGCTGCTTTGGTAAAGTAGAGTGCTCCACTGTTTAAAATATTATGACAGGGGCACCTGGGTGGCTCAGTGGGTTAAAGCCTCTGCCTTGGGCTCAGGTCATGGTCCCAGGGTCCTGGGATCAAGCCCCACATTGGGCTCTCTGCTCATCGGGGAGCCTGCTTTCCCCCCACCCCTGCCTGCCTCTCTGCCTGTTTCTCTGCCTACTTGTGATCTCTGTCTGTCAAATAAGTAGATTTAAAAAAAAAACTTTTTAAAAATATTATGACAGAAGCTGGATGAGGGACATTTTAGAAGTGTGCATTTAGTAGAAAAAAAGATTGGACTGGATCAATGTTTTGGAACTTTTTTAATCTTAAAAAATCTGTTTATACAAGTAATACTTGAATCCATTCTTGTGGTATGAAACTCAAACAACACAGATAAAGTAAAAGTCTTCCTTGACTACCTGCCGAGCCCTTCAGTCCCTTTACCAGAGAGAAACTGCTGCTTCCAGTTTTGTGTATCCTTTCAGTCCTTTCTCTAAAGATAGACCTAGATAATCCTGTTTTGTGGGTTTTTAAAAATATAAATAGTTTTATACTGTGTGTATTGTACAACTTGTTTTTAATAAAATGCCTTGGAGATTTTTCCATGTCTGTAAATGAGGAGGTTAAAAGAATCAGCTCTGGAGCCAGAACACCTGTGTGCAGAGCTCGCTCGGCCACCTATCAGCTCTTCAGCCTCAACATATTACCCAGCTGCTCTGTGCCCAGGTTCCTTGTCTATAAAGTGGTGTAACTGCTTTGGAAAACAGTATGACAATTCTTCAAAAGTCAAACCCAGAATTACCATATGACCCCAAAATTTCCCTTCTAAGTTAGAATCCTCATGTGGTTTTCTCTTAGGACTTTCTAAATGCAAATTATTGCAGTTATTCTAAGTTACGATAACTCGAATTATTTGGACAGGATTTTAAGTATTAAAATAAGTGACCTTAGTTTTCTATAATTTGGAGTGTTTTTGAAATGTTTGCATAGAATTATCTTTATGCAGGATTCAGTGTGAGATGGGACAGAAAAACAGTATTATAGCAAACTATAATAGTTAATGGTTATACATTTGACTCTGAGTTGTTAATAAAAGGTTGCTGTAGTCAGTATGATTTTTTTAAAAGATTTTATTTATTTATTTGAGAGAGATCACAAGTAGAGAGAGAGCGGGGAAAGCAGGCTCCCCACTGAGCAGAGAGCCCGATGTGGGGCTCAATCCCAGGACCCTGGGATTATGACCTGAGCCGAAGGCAGAGGCTTAACCCACTGAGCCACCCAGGTGCCCCTCAATATGATTTTTTTTTAAGATAATGTAATGAACTTGACTAAGGAGCATGTCTTCCAGAATAATACCCTGTTATTGTTTCCCCAGCTCACCCCATGACCCTGAAATGTAATCCCATAGCACTCTATTCCTGTGTGTTGTAACATTTAACACCCTTAAGATCACTTGTTCAGTTTCTGCTTCCCCTAAGAAAGCAGTAAGCTCCACGGTGGCAGGAGCTTATCTGTTGTTCACCATCATTTATTTAATAGCCGGCATGTAACAGGCACTTAGTAAATGTGTGGAAATCTGAAAGTATATAATGTAATCTAAGTATATGTATGTTTTTCATCAGAAAAGTGATAATATTAAAAATGTCTTGGTACTTCTTTGTAGGCTTCAGTTGATAGAAAAAATTATTTATATTAACTCTTTGTCTTAACTGTAGTAGTATATTTCATTCTATAGTTATTTTTATTTAAAAAATTTTTATTAACATATAATGTATTATTTGTTTCCGAGGTACAGGCCTTTATTATTATAATTCACAGCACTAACCATAGCACATACCCTCCCCAGTGTCCATCACCCAGTAATTTTTTAAAAGATTTTATTTATTTATTAGGAGGAGAGAGGAGTGTGTGTGGCAGGCAGAGGGAGAAGCAGGCTTCCCACTGAGCAAGGAGCACAATTCGGGACTTGATCCCAGGACCCTGGGATCACGACCTGAGCCAAAGGCAGATGCTTAACCGACTGAGCCACCCAGTTATCTCAGATAAAGTTATTTTTAGATACCTGACCACAAACCTAAATTTGCCATTTAATCTCTTAGCCTCCGTTAATTCTTTGATAAGTACAAATTTTGCTATTTCATAGGAGGCAATTTGAGTGTGATGACTATCTCTCTTAATGGAAGAGCAAAGAAGAGAGTCTTTCTCTCTTGTAGTAGTCCCACATAGCTACTGATCTATCCCATCTTAGTCATCTTGATATCTCTGAATCTCTGCTTTAATTATTTGAAAAAGTGAACAAAAAAATCAGCCCTAATGATGCAGTGCTGGTACCCTTCCTAGAGTTGTCATTCAAATAAATATATGCCTTTTGGTTCTGAGCTTTTTTTTTTTTAAGATTTATTTAAATATTTTAGAGTGGCTGGGGGAGGGACAGAGGGAGAAAATTTCAAGCAGACTCCCTGCTGAGCATGGAGCCTTATGCGGGGCTTGATCCCATCACCCATGAGACCACGACCTGATCCAAAACCAAGAGGCAGTCACTCAACTGACTGAGCCACCCAGGCGCCCCAGGGTCTGAACTTTTTTATAGCAACAAATGAACCTCTGGTTAAGGTTCTCTTGGCACTTCATGCATTGAAAGGTCACTCCTGGTTGGTGGTGTATGCGTATAGAGTCCACTGTGTTTAGTTCCCTAACCATTATAAGAGGCTCACCTGTTTTGCAGTTATGACTGCTTTAAAAATGTGCTTGATAAAATAGTGTTTATAAGAAGCTTTAGAAAGATCCCACCAATTCATTCTACAGCTACCGATAGAAATCCTAGAGCTAAATTGCAAAGATTATGAAATCTTCTTTAAATACTTCAAAGAGAAGCACAGTGAAGATAAGGGAATCCTGGCGAGGTTTGTTGCAGCTGTCAGATCCCGAAAAATTAGGAATCAAATTTTGACACTTGTAATTGAATCATCCACCCTTCTCAGTGAGCCCAGGCAAACCTGTGATATTTTTAGAACCTTTCAAATCATATTACACTCTTTAGAGTTCATAGCAGGACCTGAGGCCCCTAAAATTTCCCAAGAGATGGAACAAAACAGAATCAAATAAATTTGCCTCAATTCACTGTCATAGAAGCAGTGTATTATGCATGCAATCTAGGTAATGTCACAGTTGCAACCCCAAATTTGAAAACTTTTCATAGCAAAATATTTTGAGAGTTAACTGCTTGGACAGCAGTTGAAAAATCCATTATCTCTAATACAGTAACAGCTTTGCAGTGGTAATTTGATTTATAATAGAAGCATAGAGACCTTGGATGGTATGATTAACTGTGTTTCACAGATGGATGTTCCTGTGCCACAAGTTTCATTTAAGACAGATTTCTACCAGCATATATCATATTGCTTATTATAGACTTTTGCAAAAGAATTAGGAACTAACTACCCACTGTCATTTATAGGTAATTATATTGCTTATGCTTGGATTGGTAAAATTTTCTAATTTAATTTTAAAAATTTTTAAAAGATCTACTTACTTGAGAGAGTGCAAGCGAGCACAGGGGGAGGGGCAGAGGCAGAGGGAGGTGAGAATATCAAGCAGGTCCACTCAGAGTGCAGAGCCCAGCAGGGGGCTTGATCTTTGGACCCTGAGATCAGGACCTCAGCCAAAATCAAAAGTCAGGGGACGCCTGGGTGGCTCAGTTGGTTAAGCGGCTGCCTTCGGCTCAGGTCATGATCCCAGCATCCTGGGATGGAGTCCCGCATTGGGCTCCTTGGTTGGCAGGGAGCCTGCTTCTCCTTCTGCCTCTGCCTGCCACTCTGTCTGCCTGTACTTGCTCTCTCTCCCTCTCTCTCTGACAAATAAATAAATTAAAAAAAAAAAAAAAAGAGTCAGATGCTTAACCAACTGAGCCACCCAGGTGCCCCCAAATTTTCTGACTTAAAGTTAAAAACCTAATACAGGTTGCAAAATATTAGAATAGTATTTGTATGTGTATCTATGTTGGCACTGGTTATGATGGATCATTTGAAAAGACTGTCATTTTAACAGAAAACAAAGGTTGCTTTGAAACTTTTTTTTTTTTTTTTTTTTTTTTTTTTGCCTTAGAACAAATATCTGAGGCCAGACTTCAGGGAATCCAAATGATTTATTGGAACATAACATGAAAAGACAGCCTCTTTGGGTTTCCTACAAGTCTGAATTGAGACAATAGAAGACACTGACAAATGGGTGAAAAAAATCGTGGTCATTGGACATATTCATGCTACTCTTGAACAGTTGGTGTTATCTCATGTGACACCTGACTCTCTTGGGCCTTTTTCTGTAGTTTTCCATGCTTTAAAAAAAAAATCATTTGATGAAGTAACTGACAAAAATGTGATTTAATTAAGAAATGGAAAATAGCATGCATATTGGACTAACAGGATTTGAGGACAGAAATACTTACTCTATCTAGTGCAGTTTTTCCAACTTGCTGAAATTTGGTGGGTTGTATTGATTTCTCTATGGGTTTCCTTCTCCATAAAAGGGAAATAGTGCTTTTTCAAAAGAACAGACTTTTGTAGTTCTTGACAATATAAAGTATTTATTTTATGATTGTTTTGTAAGGTCCTCACAGCTAGTTACTGTAGAAAGAGTTTTCATGCCAGATACTGAGGTGGAAAATTTGCAGCAGGAGCAAAGAGATGCTTATTTCCGCTTAAATATCCAGAATGATGCCTGGAATCTAATAATGCTTTTGAGTTCCAGATAAGCTTGAAAAGCATTTGTAAATGGTTACATACTTAAGGAAATAAGCTGCTTGTCTATTTAAAAAGCTAGCCCAGATTTAGATCATTACTAGTAAAGGTTCTAAAAGATATTAAATGGATAAAAAGAGAAAGAACATCTGGCAAATTCCATTTTGATCACAAAGAAATCTGTAAAATTAGCCCTGAAGCTAGAAGCTAGCTCTATAGAGCTTTAATCTTATTCATCTCAGCATTTAAAATGATGGCTGTTCTTTCATAAATGTCAGATTTAGGCTACAAATGTAAATTGGTCCAAATGATTAGTAATAGTTGCTATAATGGACCTTGCTGCACAGTGGCAAGCTTTGTAGTTCACTGTAATGACAAATTTGCTTTATTAACCTGCTATAGTACACTATAGAAAGCTTTTCCTTGATGTTCCAAGAATTTGTTGCTTATCGCCTATGCCAGAGTTCCTTTAAAAATTATTTTTAGGGATATGAACATTGGGGAGGGTATGTGCTATGGTGAGTGCTGTGAAGTGTGTAAACCTGGTGATTCACAGATATGTACCCCTGGGGCTAATAATACATCATATGTTTATTTAAAAATGAAAAAAAAATTTTTTTAATTATTTTTAGGGACTCCTGGGTGGCTCAGTCTGTTAAGCCACTGCCTTCAGCTCGGGTCATGATACTAGGGTCCTGGGATCAAGTCCTGCATCGGGCTCCTTATTCAGTGGGGAGCTTGTTTCTCTCTCTGCCTGCCACTCTGCCAGCTTGTGCTCTCTCTCTCGTTCTCTGATAAATAAATAAATAAAATCTTTAAACAAATTATTTTTAAAATTAAATATTTAAAAAATAAGTCCCCCAAAATTCACTCATAACTCTTTATCTGCCCTATACAACAGCTATTTTTATTTCTTAATTCTCTCCCAGTCTTGACATGCATATATATATATGCATATATATGTCACATTTACATATATTTATATATATATAAAATTTTACATAGTTGTACTGAGAGTATATCGATTTGTAATTGCTTGCAGTAGTAACTATTCTATTTTAGTTCTCAAGAACATTCATCACACCTAGATTTTTACTTTTCTATTTAGTCTAATTACTTGACATTGCTTTCTTCTTTACTATTTAGAAGAAACAGTAATCATCTCTTATTTTCTAGGTACTCCTTTACTATATTCAAACAGAATGACAGACATTATTAATCACTATCCATTATTCGATTTTTATAGAAATTTAGTATATTTTAAAGATTTTATTTAAAATCTATACCAGTTTTATTTTAGACAAATAATCATTCATTTTTTAATGGTAACATTGTATGGTTTGATATTCAGAGGTTCTAAAAGCTCTTTACATTGTAATAAATTATCTTCAAGAATTGGCTACTATAGGGGCACCTGGGTGGCTCAATGGGTTAAGCCTCTGCCTTCGGCTCAGGTCATGATCTCAGGGTCCTGGGATCGAGCCCCGCATCGGGCTCTCTGCTCAGCAGGGAGCCTGCTTCCCTGTCTTTCTCTTTCTGCTGCCTCTCTACCTACTTGTGATCTCTCTCTCTCTCTGTCCAATGAATAAATAAAATCTTAAAAAAAAAAAGAATTGGCTACTATGGAGTGGCAATTATGGTTCTTAATAATTGGTTCTCAATAATATGGTTCTTAATAATATTAATAATAATAAAATAATATGGTTCTTAATAATTATGGTTCTTAATAATTGTAGATGTTTAGGTCAAGAATTTATTAAACCATTGTGGCATAATTAATTATAACAATGATAGCTCCTATTTATTGAATGCTACACTAGGCATTGTGCTAATTGCCTTACATATATTTTCATATCACTCTAAGATAAGTATTGTTACCTCCTTTTTTTAAAATTTCAGTTGAATTGATAGTATAAAGACAAAACAGTAATTGCCTAAGGTCTCTTTAAGTGGTGGAGCCAGGATTTGAAATTACATTTCTCTGACTCCATGATCTTAATACCTCTCTGAACTGCTTCTGTGACCTTGTACTACTCCTAAGACGTTAACGATTAAGTTCTAAATGAAATTATTTGTGACTTTTTGCTCATATAAATTGTTACAACATGAAATTATGAGTAAATTTAATTTTTAATACTCAAAGTCTATTCAAAATAAAATCTATCAGCTGTTGGGTTTTTGTTGGTGATGGGCTCTCTTTGAAGTGGGTTGTATTTTTAATTTAATTACACTTTTTTTAGATTGATACAAATATGTAGTTTAAAAAGTAAAACAGTACTACAAAGCTTATAATGAAAATAATGATCCCCTTTCACATTCCCAAGTCATGTTTCCTTGAGGCAATCACTTTTAATGCCTTTGTTTGTTTCTTGTAGTATTTACTTCTGCATTTCTAAATAACATGTTTGTACTGAAACTTAAATTTTTTTTCAATTTTGGATATACTACCACAGGAAATGAGGAATTAGCCCTACACTTCCCATTCCCTGTCTACCTCCATACCCATCCTTCCATTCGTTAGAGCCTCCCAATGTAACTAATTTTTGGTTAAATCATTACTTATTATATTCATTATGATAATTGTAGAAATACAGTTTATAGCTGAGCCACATAGTATACTATAATTACATATCCTTTCTCGTACACTTTAATGACCTTATTGTTTTGTTTTTGTTTGGTTAGTTTTTTCATGTATGTATCACCCACTCAGCTCCAAACCTTCTGATAGAACTGTACAATTTATCTTAATATGGCATATGTTCAAACACAATAATTTATCAATTATATTTTATAATCCTTAGGTATAGTCTCTTTGGAGTCCCTCTCATTCTTCTGTTCCAGTCAGAAGATTTATATCTAGACTTATTGTGAACTGTAGGCTTGCTGTAAACTGTAATCTAGGGCTTCATATTTCATCATCCTGGAAATTTCTTTAACCATTTTCCTGTTTTGGATCCCCTGCTTTCCACATCTCCCAAGTCTTCTCTTTCTTGTTTATTTCCTGGTTGTAATAGAGAATGTACCTGAAAGAGAGATTTGGAAGGTACATTTTGGAGAATCTTGCTTGGATAAAACTGTCTTTATTCCATCTTGTCTTTACTCCATTCCATACATGATTGATAGTTTGACCGAGTGATAAATTCTGGCTGAAAATCTTTTTCCCTGAGAATTTTTTTAAATATTTTATCTATTTATTTTGACAGAGAGAGATCACAAGTAGGCAGAGAGGCAGGCAGAGAGAGAGGGGGGGGAAAGCAGGCTCCCCGACGAGCAGAGAGCCCGATGCGGGGCTCGATCCCAGGACCCTGAGATCATGACCTGAGCCGAAGGCAGAGGCCCTAACCCACCGAGCCACCCAGGCGCCCCTTCCCTGAGAATTTTGAAGACATTGTTCTATTGTCTTCAAGTATTCAGTGTTGCTGTCTGAGGCTGTTTTAATTTCTAGTCCTTTGATGCAACCTTTTATTGTTATTATTGTTATTTTTTACCTCTTCTCGAAACTTTTGGGATTCTCTCTTTACCTCTGATTTTCTTTTTCTTTTTTTTTTTTAATTCTTTCTCACTGTTCTTTATTCTTTCTCAATATACATAAAACATACAACATACAAAATAGGAAAGACATGCAATTTTTTTTGGCAAGTAGTTGGTTTGTTTTGAATGAGAAATATGAAATTAAACCCAAACCTCTTGTGACCATGCCCCAATTGCCTGGCCCTGACTGCTGGCCCCTCCTCTCCTTCCCTTCTGCCCCTGACAGTAAAGCCTCTTTTTGTTTTGTTTTGTTTTGTTCTTTTAATTTAATTTAATTTAATTTAATTTTTCAGTGTTCTAAGATTCATTGTTTATGCACCATACCCAGTGCTCCATGCAATAATGCCCTCCTGAATACCCACCACCAGGCTCACCCAACCCCTCCAAAACCCTGTTTGTTTCTCAGAGTCCACAGTCTCTCATAGTTCATACCTCTGATTTTCTAAATTTTTAAGGTTATGGGCTTAAATAATCTTTTTGTCTTTCATTGAGCTGGGAATTCTATTGGTCCTTTCAATTTAGAATCTTATTTTATATCCTTCAGTTCTGGACATTTTTCTTGTATTATTTCTACTCTTTAAAAAAAATTCTGGGGGTGCCTGGGTAGCTTAGTTGGTAGGTGTCTGCCTTCGGTTCAGGTCATGATCCCAGGGTCCTGGGATTGAGCCCTGAGTTTGGCTTTCTGCTCATTGGGAAGCCTGCTCCTGCCTCTCCCTCTGCCTGCCACTTTCCTGGCTTTTGCACTCTCTCTGTCAAATAAATAAATAAAATCTTTTTTTAAAAAATGCTGTTCTTCTGGAACTCGTTGGTAAGATTTGGGACCCTCTCTATTGACTATTTAATGTATATTTACTTTTCAAAATGATTAATTTTTAAGTTCATAAATCCTCCACTCCCAGTGGTATACAGGTGTGTTCCACTTCCTCCATATCTTCACCAACACTTAGTATTGAAGGACTTCTTTTTGCCTACTTTCTTTTTGGCTGGATCTTAACATCTTTTTGGCTGGATGTTAAAATCGTATTTTACTGTGGTTTTAATTTGTATTACTGATTACAAATGAGGCTGAGCATCTTTTAATATGCTTATTGGTTATCTTGGATTTCTCTTCGGCAAAGTGACTATTCAAGTATTTTATCCATTTTTTTAAATATCCATTTTCTATTGGATTATTTGCCTTTCATTTATTGATTTATGGGTTTAATTTATGTATTTTGGATACAAATCCTTTATTGGTCTAATGTGTTACAAATATGCTCTCTCAACTTGTGATTTATATTCCTGATCTCTTAATATATATTTTGACGAACAAAAGTTCTTGATTTTAGCTAAGTTAAGTTTACTGATTATCTATTTTCAGTTGTGCTTTTTGTGTTTTGTTTAAGAAATCCTTTCCTATCTCAAAGGTATGGCGATATTTTCTTATATTCTAAAAGATACTTAGTTTTGTCTTTCACATTTAAGTCTGCAATCCAGTTGGAATTGATTTTTATATGTTATGAAGTAAGGGGTCCGTTAGTTGAAATTGTATTCTTTTCCCTCAGATTAGCCACAGCAGCAGTCTACACAAATAAGATCCCTTTGAGAGCTTTAATCATTCTAAAAATAAATACATTTGAGAATCCCTGTTACAGAGCCACAGGAGAAATTAAAATCTCCAATAAAAAAGTGGGCCAGAGATAGGCAAATCGTTTTTAAAAATTTCTCCAGATGAATAATGAACATGACAAAAAAGTGCATTTCCTTAATAAAGAAATACAAATAAAAAGTAAAATACTATTTTAATTATCAGATTGACAATTATTAAAAGTACTATAAATATTCTTTGAAGGGCAGTTTGACAAAATATATCAAAACCTTATTTCCTTCTGACCATTTCTTGAAGTATGTCCTATAGAAATTGCTAAAAATGTTTCTGGGGGCACTTGAGTGGCTCATTCATTAAGCATCTGCCTTCTGCTTGCCCTGGGATCAAGCCCCACGTCGGGCTCCCTGTTCAGCGGGACACCTACTTCTCCAGCTCCCACTCTCCCTGTTTGTGTGCCCTCTCTCACTGCCTCTCTCTCTCTCCGTGTCAAATAAATAAATAAGAAATCTTTAAAAAAATATGTTTCTAGGGCGCCTGGGTGGCTCAGTGGGTTAAAGCCTCTGCCTTCGGCTCGGGTCATGATCCCAGAGTCCTGGGATGAAGCCCCGCGTCAGGCTCTCTGCTCTGCAGGGAGCCTGCTTCCACATCTCTGTCTGCCTGCTTCTCTGCCTGCTTGTGATCTCTGTCAAATAAATAAATAAATAAATAATATTTTTAAAAAATATGTTTCTGATGTTTTAGCTTCAATATATTCATCTTTTTTTTAATAACTTGAAAATTCAGAAATAACCTAAAACCCAAATGATTGTGAGAAGAAACTTCCAGTGGAGGAAAAACATTTGATAATGTGTTTTCTTTCCTCTAATTCTTCCAGAGTAGTGGATTCCTTAGAGTGCTTTGATGGCCGCCTATTGTTTAATTGTATATAACCATCATTAATCTGACCGAAACTACCCTTCCCTTAGGTAGTTTGTCCTGTGAATGTCAAATAATAACCAATTATCATAGAGGATATTGAGTAATTGGTGGGTTTGTTCTTCCACCAAAAATATTTATAGCTTTTGGCTTTTAAAAATAATTCTGGAGCACAGCAAGATAAAAAAGGGAAAAATTGGCCTAGATAATACAGAAGATAGCAGATGAACAGGGTTGATTTCACTTTGGGCACTTTGCCCAGGACACTTTTAATAGAACATATAGTTACTCTAGGGATCCTGAGTCTGTGGTTATGTCAGGCTTACACATTTATTCTTTAAAAGGAAAAATTGCAGGTTATTGGACTCCAGGTACATTGGTATGACTTAAATTTTTAAATTATTCCTGTAATCCAGCCACTGATAATTTGCTGTTTGTCGGCTGGATTTCTTACTATTAAAACTAGGTTAATCATGGGTAGAAAAATATTTTGAACTTCCTTCTATGAAAACACAGTGGCTTCTTCATTTCTTTCAAAGTTTAAGTCAAGTTTTAAAAGATGCCTAAACTAGGAATTAGATGGTTATTTTTATGTGAAGAATTTTTAATCTTACTATTGTTGAGGACTTTGCACTGAAAAATCAATCAAGTCTTTAAGGAAAAAAATCTCCTACTAAATTTTAGAAATGCTGTGCTTCCTATTTTACTACTTTACAATTTAGAATTATTGACCTAATGGTTAGCCTTAAAAATTAGAAGGAAAAATAGCAACATGGTAGTAGAACTTGCACTGGAATAGTGGCTTTGAGTGAATTTTTCCCGTTTTCCAAAATTTCAGTTATATGTTAGTTACCTTATTATTATTATTTAGAGGGGGAGGGACAGAAGGATAGTGAGAGAGAAAATCTTTTTTTTTTTTCTTTAAGATTTTGTTTATTTGGGACGCCTGGGTGGCTCAGTTGGTTAAGCGGCTGCCTTCGGCTCAGGTCATGATACCAGCGTCCTGGGATCGAGTCCCACATCGGGCTCCTTGCTCACCGGGCAGCCTGCTTCTCCCTCTGCCTCTGCCTGCCTCTCTGTCTGCCTGTGCTCGCTCTCTCTCTCCCTCTCTCTCTGACAAATAAATAAATTAAAAAAAAAAAAAAGTTTAAAAAAAAAAAAAGATTTTGTTTATTTATTTGACACAGAGAGAGAGGGAACACAAGCAGGGGGAGTGGGAGAGGGCAAAGCAGGCTTCCCACTGAGCAGGGAGCCCGACGTGGGGCTCGATCCCAGGACCCTGGAATCATGACCTGAGCTGAAGGCAGATGCCGAACGACTGAACCACCCAGGCACCACTGAGAAAGAAAATCTTAAGCAGTCTCCACGCCCAGCACAGAGCCTGTCATGGTGCTTGAACTCATGACCCTGAGATCATGAACTAAGCTAAAATCAGGAGTTGGACACTTAACCTGTTGAGCCATCCAGATTCCCCTCCAAGGTATTTCTTTAAGCATCTTAGCCTTTTTAATACCCAATCCTTTAAAAGGCTAACTTGAGAAGAGTTATAAGTAATTTTATAAATAATAAAAGTAATGGGGTGTCTGGGTGGCTTAGTTCATTAAGCATCTGACTTGATTTTGTCTCAGGTCATGATTTTGGGGTCATGAGATCAAGCCCCACATTAGGTTCCATGCTCAGCACAGAGTCTGTTTGAGAGTCTTTGTCCCTCTCCCTCCTCCTTTTATCCTTCCCCTACTCACACTTTCTCTCTCTAAAATAAATAAAATCTTTAAAAAATAAAAATTTCAAAAATATTACCTTGAATTAGGTAAAATGGAAACTTACTTTATTTTGAAATAATGTGCTTAAAATAATAGGCCAGGGGAGCCTGGGTGGTTCAGTGGGTTAAAGCCTCTGCCTTCGGCTCAGGTCGTGATCCCAGGGTCCTGAGATTGAGCCTCGCATTGGGGTCTCTGCTCGGCAGGAAGCCTGCTTCCTCATCTCTCTCTCTCTCTCTCTGTCTGCCTCTCTGCCTGCTTGTGATCTCTGTCTGTCAAATAAATAAATAAAATCTTTAAAAAACTAATAGACCAAATCCTTACTTGGAAATTTTCTTTATAATGTAGTTAATAAAAGGAAGAACAGGAAGAAAAATTATTTTATGTAGTTAAAAAAATCTGAAAATTACTAGTACAATGGTACATAAGAGGAAGGATTTTTTTTTTTAAGTATTATGTTCCGTTTCAGAAATACCATAAAATTTCTCACATTTGCTTCTGGCATTTGCTTCTTCTATCAAGCAATACTTTTAATGAGCCAGGATCTTTACACCTTCTGTTTCTTCTACCTGGAATGTTATTCTTTGCCTCTTCCTCCTTCCTCCAACACACTGTTACTTCTTCAGTCTTGGCTTATACGTAATTATTTTGAGAAGCTTGCCGTAATCCACCTCCTCTAAATCCCAAAACCCACCTTTCCTGCCTTTCTCCCAACCCAGGTTAAACTCCTATTATTTATTCTCAGGACCATTTTACTTCTTCATTATGTTCACCATGATTGTAAACATCAGTTCAGTGTTTGTTTTTGCCACTATTTCCTTAAGCTTGGTGAGGGCAGGACTTCTGAGTATCTTGTTTAGAGTTGTATTTTCTGTGTCTGGCACAGTGCCTAGTACATAAGAGTTAGTACTGTTTATCTAATGAACACCTCTGATTCCTATTCATTTAAATGCTTTTCCAGACTATAGTTGGTATTGCTTAATAGTGGGGTCTTTCCATTAGAGTAGTTATAACTTTTTTTTTAAGATTTTATTTATTTATTTGACAGACAAAGATCACAAGTAGGCAGAGAGGCAGGGCAGAGAGATAGGAAGGGAAGCAGGCTCCCTGCTGAGCAGAGAGCCCAATGCGGGGCTCCATCCCAGGACCCCGGGATCATGACCTGAGCCGAAGGCAGAGGCCTTAACCCACTGAGCCACCCAGGCGCCCCTAGAGTAGTTATAACTTTATATCATTAGTAGGTAAATAGCTGAATTAAGCAACTGTAAGCTCCCACTAATTTAGAATATTCTTAGCTTTTTAAGGTTTGGGATGAATTTCATCCCAATGTCTCAGATGCTTCTTAGTGTATAGAGTCACAGTACATTTCTTAAATGATAACTAGTAGCTACAAGTGTTAACTGTTCTGGTTGGCTATATTACTCTCAGTAGATGCAGTGCTACCAAAATAGTATAATATGTAAAAGGTATCATGATAAGATCACAGCCAGAGTTGATTTCCTACTTTTTCTCTTCCTCCTTTTCCTCCTCCTCCTTTAACCTTTTTACTTTTATAGGGTTTTATAGGGTTTTAAAATCCTTATTTGTAAAGCCCAAAACAAATAGCTTTTAAGTTAGGATTTACAATATTTAGATGGGTCCAAAAATTCAAATCTACACAAAATATTTTAATTGAGCAGTTAGTCTTTCCAAGTTTCCTAATGAAACTAAGTTGTTATTATATACTTGTGATACCCATGTTGGACAGGAGGCAATAAAATTTTTCTAATACATTGAGGTTATATATGTTTGGCAATGACTTTTCTATTCATGAGGTTATATGTTGTATTCTTTACAGTTCAAACGATACGTCAGTAAACTTCGAAGCAAGAGTACAGTTTTCAAAAAGAAGCATCAAATAATAGCTGAATTTAAAGCTGAATTTGGTCTCTTGCAGAGGACGGAAGAACTTCTTAAACAACGGCATGAAAATATTCAACATCAACTGGTAATACAGTATTATCTTGGGGTGCTAGAAATATAAATGCCAAGGGGTTTATGGGTTACAGATGTATACTGAGGTCATTGTTTTTACTGAAAACACCATAAAATTATTAATGTTCTCTGATTAATTAACAGAGATATCATATAAGCTTATGTATTTACTTATTTTAAAGATTTTATTTTAGAGAGAGAGTTTCCGCATCTGCATGAGCAGGGGTGGGGCAGAGGGAGAGGGCGAGAATCTCAAGCAGACTCTGTACTGAGCGCAGAACCTGATGTGGGGCTTGATCTCATGACCCTGAGATCATGACCTGAGCCAAAACCAAGAGTCAGATGCTTAACGAAGTGAGCCACACAGCTGCACCCTGATTCGTTTTTTTTTTTTTTTAAGATTTTATTTATTTATTTGACAGACAGAGATCACAAGTAGGCAGAGAGACAGGCAGAGAGAGGAGGAAGCAGGCTCCTTGCTGAGCAGAGAGCCCGATGCAGGGCCCGATCCCAGGACCCTGGGACCATGACCCAAGCCGAAGGCAGAGGCTTTAACCCACTGAGCCACCCAGGCGCCCTCATTTATTTTTTAATGTAGCTGTAAACACTAACTTTTTCATGTGTGCTGACTTTGGGGTAATTGACAGAAGTTGAATTCCAAGTAGATTTTTCTTTGGTTAGCTAATTAATATGAGAAAAATTATCATACCAAGAGAGTGACTATAAAATATTTTTTAAACATTTTTTTAAAGATTTTATTTATCTATTTTTTTTTAATTTATTTATTTATTTGTCAGAGAGAGAGGGAGAGAGAGAGCAAGCACAGGCAGACAGAGGCAGAGGGAGAAGCAGGCTCCCTGCCGAGCAAGGAGCCCGATGTGGGACTCGATCCCAGGACGCTGGGATCATGACCTGAGCCGAAGGCAGCCGCTTAACCAACTGAGCCACCCAGGCGTCCCGGAAGATTTTATTTATCTATTTGACAGAGAGATATCACAAGTAGGCAGAGAAGCAGGCAGAGAGAGAGGAGGAAGCAGGCTCCCTGCTAAGCAGAGAGCCTGATGCGGGGCTCGATCCCAGGACCCTGAGACCATGACCTGAGCTGAAGGCAGAGGCTTAACCCACTGAGCCATCCAGGCGCCCCATGACTATAAAATAATTTTATCATGGCCTGCTGGGCAGAAATTTCTAAGCAACTACTTCCGTGGAGTTCTGAAAAGAAGTATCTAGGAAAGGTACCACATGGAAGATTGCCTGCAGGCTTATTCCTTATGTATTTGTATCTTAGTTGTCAGGAAAGAGTTAAGCCCAGAGTAGTCCCTCTGACAGCAAAATCTCATCATAGACATCATCAGTTCCTTAGAATTTTCTTGAATTGGATTTTTGTTCCTTTCACCCACAGCGAAATTATTTCATCAGGATGTTGGTTTACCAGCTATCATCAGTATGGTGGATACGAATGAAGTTTCAACCAGTCGTGGTTAAGCTGGCAATATGAACTTTCTGTCTCATGCTGTTGAATATTGTTTGCTTCTAGGGAACTTAAGATAGAAAATTCACTGTACATAATGGTACTACTTTCAAAATTGAGAGGTTGTAATTGTGTTCTTGGTCACCTCAAAAACATTTTCCAATTTCCATTATAATTCCTTTGATCTATGGATTATTGCTTAAAACCAAGTGTTGCTTAAAACCAAACATTTTCTAGTTACCTTTCAGTTACTGACTTCTACCTTATTTCCACTGTGACCAGAGAACATTCTGTGTAATTTTAGTCATTTAAAATTTGTTGAGTATTGTATTATGGTCCAGCAAATGGTCTATTCTGGTAATTGTCCCAGAACAGTTGAGAAGAATGTATATTCTGCAGTTTGGGGGAATGGCGTTCTCTGTATGTCAGTTCAGTCGAGTGTGTTAACCATGATTTCAAATCTTCCATATTCCCATTGATATTTTTGTCTGCTTGTTCTGTTAGTTATTGAGAGAGGTGTGTTAATTCTATGATTATGATTATTGCTTTCTTTCTTTTTTTAGTTCCATCAGTTTTTTCTTTACATTTTTTCTTAAGCTGGGTTCCCTAGAAGCAGAGCCTAAGAGGGGAATATTTTGTACAAGTGATTTATTGAGGGAGGGAGTGCCTTCAGAAGGAGGGGAATGAGGGAAGCAGATAGGGCTGCAGAAAAGATGCAAGGATGTAGTCCTGACTAGACAGTATCATTTTGATTTTATGAGGAACTTTGGAGCTCAAATTGCAGTGTGAAGTTGATTCCATCTTGAGGCAAAAGGGCTGGCCTTTTTACTCCTGTATCAGTCAGTCAGTGCTGTGGCATGGTGTAACCTCCTAGCCCAATGTGAGGGCATCCTCTGTAGAAGGGAACAACTGTGAACCTTTAGCAATCAACAGCTCTTACAGCAGGTTGCAGATGAGGTCTGAACGAGGCACCAACGACAACCACAACCATTACAATCTAGCCCTTGCAATGCTGGGATCTATCTGTTTCTCATGTTAAATTGACTCCATTTAAGTATAGCTTCTACAGGATTCTGGTTCATCACAGTTTCTAGGAAAATTTGTAGGAGGAGGGTTAACAGGACAAAGGAAAACTCTCGTTGCTACATTTGATCCCAAGGACATACTAATACACAACATCTTCTTCCTTTACCATCCATTCTAGATTTCCCTCATGTTTGGCTAGCACCCTCACTGGTCTAAATGACTTTCTTGGTGGGATGACCCAGTCCCTCATCTTTAAGAGGTGTGAGACTCTAGGAACCATGATCTTAGCAGGCTGCAGTTGCTGTATTACTCATTTACTGCTAAAACTGGGCATGGGAGTACGAAGATATGCCCTAATGGATCACCTGAGTGTCAAACATATTCCTATTTGCCCTTATTTATAGCAGCATTTGTATAACATAATGATGTCCTGTCAATATAATAACTTTTTTCTTTGCCTGCTAGGCTACAGGCACGAGGACCCAAATGACAAGATGGTCGCCAGAGCATTAAGTTTAAAGGCCTTTTAATGTGCCTCCTGGTAAAAGCATGCCCACTCTGAAAACCAGAAGATCTACACCTCCAGAATCTAAAGGTGTCAGGAAGGGAAACACAATTCCTTAAGTGGATAAGTGGGCACCCTAGTGAGTGGTGACTCTCATACCTTCATTCCATAGTTCCAAGACCCATGTATTCTTTCTATTGGCAACACAGCACTAAATGGTAGGCATTGGTTTAAAATGTATACTCCATCCATCCTGAAGAGTAGAACTCATCCTCACAGGCCATCAGCTCTAACCTGTATCTTAGTTGTATCTTCACAAGGCCCTTCTACCAATCTCTCAGGGTATTAGCTTCCTGGATGGTGTGATATGTGGTACAGTGACTGAATCCAGTGATCACGTGTCCAGCACCATATCTCCTATGCCATAAATAATCCCATGGTCTGAGTGATATTTATGCAGAATTCCACATCAGTAGACCAGATACTCTGAGCCCTTGGATAGTGATGCTGGCTGAAGCACTGGGGGCAAGAAAAGGAAATACTTACCCAGAATATGGGTCAGTCCAGGTCAGGATGAAATGTTCCCCTTTTCAAGGCAGAAGATTGATTTCTTCAAGGTATGATTCTCTCTCTAGAGCTCAGGATTGATCTCTCTCTTGTTGCCAGGTCAGACATTTGTCAGTGCGAGTAGCTAGATGGGCATTTGCGAGAGAGCCCATGCTATTTGGCCCTTGCTTAGCCTCCATCTTTGCCAGCATAGCCATTCTGTTCATGAGCCCATTGTCCATGCGCTGGGTGGCCAGTGACAGAGGGTGCCTGACATCTACTGGCCAAATCATCCTTCCCACTTGGTTGTTTAGTACTCTCTTCCACTTTGGACATTCTCTAGTGGCCATTAGCATATTCCACAGACCTCCGTGTCCCCAGTCTTCCAATCCTGGTACCTAGTTCTCCCAGGCCCCTGACCAACCAGCTAAGCTACTGGCCACTGCCCAGAGGATATAAGATAATCTAGAGGTTCAAGGTTCTCAAGTGAGTCTATGTAGGTATTCCATCCTGGACTCAGTAGTACCCTTTCTTAGAGCTCTGACTTTGTCACAGAATATATTCAGCCTTTTCTGAAGTTTTACCCTGTTAACAATTAAGTTGTTAACTGAAAACCTGGTTTTCAGCTTCCTCTGCCCTTCAGCCATAGGAAATGAGGGTTTCTTTAAAGCTCCTAAGAAGGTTCTCTGACCTTATCACTTTGCTTTAAATTAATGGTTAATATATTTGAGGCTGTCATTTTATCTCTTCAACTATACATGGAGCATAGCAACAGCCACCCCAATTCCATTGTCCCTTTAGTTATTATTTCTGCATACTTTCCAAATACCAGCCACTTGTACCAACTAGTGCATCCCTGTGACAGTTCAAGAAACAGACACCAAGATGGGATTAGATGTACCAAAGATTTGCTGGAGGAAATACTGTGAAAGATAAAGGGAAGGGAGCAAGAGGAGACAGGGAAAACCATTAAGGCCCTACTGCAGGACTGACAACTATGAAGGGAGAGAAAAAGAAGGAGGTTTGTTTAGGAAGAGCCTCAGACTGCACCACAGTTTTAGGAAAGTTTTGGCGAGGATGAGGGGGAGTTCCTGAGCCAGTCACCCGCTAGAGGAGTCTGCTGTCAGGCAGAAACAGGCCAGCATTAGTACTATTGCCATGCTCGGTCATGCTAGGAGCAGCCTGGGGGAAGCGTAGTCTTAGTGGGAACACTAAGATCCCCCTGGATCCAGAGGGGCAGCAGTTACACCTGTCAGTCAAGTCCATTTCAGTGGGGTCTCCCAAAGGATATCTGAGCTTCCAAAGGAGTCCATTCTCATGACCGCTATAGTCACCCTCCGCTTATACTCTGCCTCAGTTCACCGCAAGTCTTAGCAATGGCATTGCTACAACATGCATGGGACTAGCAATATTCACCCCGCCACCAGTGATGGGCCCTTCGGTTCCATTCATTCAGTGAGTAATCCCACTCTAGAATCCCATTTTTAATGGTTTGGTCAGGTTCTCTGAAAACAGAACCTGAAACAAGAATTCTTACTGCTCTTTAGATGATTAAGTCAGAGAGTGCTCTTAGGAGAAAGGAAGTGAAGGAACCAGAATGAAGTAGTGAGGGAATGTGGATTCATCTGGAGTCCAGTTTCAGTCTGATCCCCTGAGGAACTCTGGAATGCAAATTGCATCATACAGTTAGTCTCATCTTTAGGCAAGAAAATTACCTTTTTGTACCCCATGGTCAGTCGGTTGTATGCTGTGGACCCTTTCTATCTTTCTATTGGTGTGATACACTGTACACTGGTGTGATACAGTTCCTATTCAGCCAAGAAATTTATCTGATAAATTCATCTGGGTGTCTCTTTCTATTATCTGTCTTTTTTCTCTTGATTTTCAGACATGTTACTTTGCTTACCTAGTACCTTTTTATTGAATACCAGGCTCTAAAAACACTTCCTTCCTTAAAAGAATATTTGGGGTTCTTTACTCACAGATCATCTTGATCCAGTTTGCTAAAGCTGGTATTTTTCTCTTACTCCTAAGATGCAGCCCTTATACCTGGGGCAGAAACTCTACTCCCAGGAAATAGTTCTTATACCTAGCACCTAGCTCGTACTCTTAGGTTATGACCCTTACTTCTTAGGAGTAGCCTTTCTGGGATTTCAGCTGATAGTCTGGAGCAACATACTTTGACTAGTCTTGAATTCCTACCTCTGTCTCCCTAGTACTATGAGATACTGAAAGACTGAAGTCTTTGCCCAGTTTTTTAGTCACCTATCTACTGATTTCCACTTGGTTGCTAGGAGTCTTACCCTCTTATGCATAGCTTAGAGTTTGGTAATCCCCAAAGAAGAAATTGCATTTAGAAATTTGGGCTAATACTCTATAGTTCCCTCTACTCCTTTCTTAGGAGTCTCAATTTTATTGGCAGCCCCAAATTCCAATTCTTCTTCCATTCCCTCTCTATCTTTCTTTCTTTCCTTTTGGTTCTTCCATCCTGTTTTGAACCCTATCCAATCAGGTCGTAGTCTTTTTCCTACTTGGCCTATTAGCAGTGTTTGACATAGTTGGTCACTCCCTCATCCTTTATCTTTTATTTTTTTTTTAAAGATTTTATTTATTTATTTGAGAGAGAGGCAGTGAGAGAGCATGAGCGAGGAGAAGGTCAGAGGGAGAAGCAGACTCCCCGTGGAGCTGGGCGCCTGATGCGGGACTCGATCCCGGGTCTCCAGGATCATGACCTGAGCCGAAGGCAGTCGTCCAACCAACTGAGCCACCCAGGCGTCCCATCCTTTATCTTTTAATAAATACACTCTCCTTGTTCTTCTCCCTTACTAGCGCTCCTATATTCCTACTCTGGGGGTGATTTCTTCTCATCTAAGATCTAAAAATTGGAGTTCCTAGGCTTAGCCCTTAGATCTCTTTTCTTCTTTCACTCCCTTGGTTATCTTATCCTGTCTTGTGGATTTAGAGACCTTCTTTATGAAGACAATTCCCAACTCTATATCTCTAGCCTAGATTTCTCCTCAAATTCCAGTCTTATATGTATAACATCTTGACCTCTTACTGAGTATCTACTGGACATTTAAAATTTTTTAAATGTCCAAAACTAGATTTCTGATCTTCATTACTCCCTCAAACCTGGCCTTACAGAGTCTTTCTCATTTCAACAAACAGCAGCTCCATCCCCTCAGTTCTATAGGCCAGAAACTTTAGTCATCCTTTACCCCTCACTATTCCTCACACCCTACATCTAATCTGTCTTAATATTTTGTTGGCTCTACCTTAAAATAGACCACTTCTCATTACCTCTACCACCACCATCTGACTCATGCTACCATTATCTGTAAACTGAATTATTTGAGTAGTCTTCTAACTGGCTTCCTTCGTCCCTCTATAGTTTGATCTCAGCACAGATGTTAAAGTGGCCATTTAAAAATTCCTTTACTCTGAACCACCCAAAAAACCTCCCATCTCATTTAAAATAAACCTAAGCTCTTTCATTGGCCTAAAAAAAAATAACCATATAATTTATCATCTAAAGTAGGACACTTTTGAAAATACAAAGGACAGTAGACATTAACCGAGATTGTTCCAGCAAACCATCTGACTCCTACATGATCCCTACCCCCCAACCTCATTCTCACTCCATTTTCAGCTCCACCAGTCTCTTAGCTATTTCTTGTAAAGGACATGTCTTTTGTACTTGCTGAGCTCCTGGATATCTGTAGGACTTGCTCCCTCAATTCATTCGGGCTTTGTTCAGATGTCATCTTCTCAGAAAGACCTTCCCTGCCCACCCTGTTATTTAAGATTTCCAACCCCAGTCTCACCTCACACTCTATGTATTCTATTTGTCTACAGATTTCTTGTTTACTCTCACTAGAAGTAAGCTCTGTGAGGGAAGACTTTTTTTTTTTTTACCCTGTTTTGTTCACTGTTGTGTATCTGGTGCTTAAAACTATGCTCAGCACACTTAGGTATATAGTAAACATTGGATGGGTGAGTGAATGCAAATATATTGATCACTTGAGAACTTATTCAGTCACCAAATATTTATTGAGTCCTAAAATTAGAAATACTATGCACCCAAGGATATCAAAGTAAAATTTAATGCAAGTTTATAACATACAAAGATATGTAATTATTGTCAATAAAAATTTTTATAATTCTAAGCTAATTTTACTTATAACTTTATTGTTATACATTAAATCTGTACACTTCTTACAGAGCGTCAAAGTTTTGTCACCCATTTTGTGGACCCCATTTTTGACACCTATTTTTATTTTTTAATTTTAGCAAACTATTGAAGAGAAAAAGGGTATATCTGGGTATAGTTACACCCAGGAAGAGCTAGAACGGGTATCTGCACTGAAGACCGAGGTTGATGAGATGAAAGGCCGAACACTCGATGACATGTCTGAAATGGTGATTACACTTGATTTTTTTCTTTCTTTTCCTTTTTTTTTAAGACTTGTTTATCTATTTGCTAGAGAGAGAGAGAGAGAGCGAGAGAGAGCACACAAGCAGGGGGAGCAGCAAGCAGAGCATGGAGAGGAAGAAGCAAGCTCCCCACTGAGCAAGAAGCCCGACAAAGGACTTGATACCAGGACCCTGGGATCATGACCTGAGCCAAAGGCAGATGCTTTACCCACTGAGCCACCCAGGCGCCCTGATTTCACTTCTTTTTTTTTTTTTTATAGTTTTTTAAAATTCTATAGCTAGAGGCAGATGTTTTTGTGTTTTGTTTTCAGTGAAACACTCAAATTTTCATTTCTGCACATTGTTTATTTTATATTCTTTCATCTGTCTTTAGCAACTCTTCTGAATGTTTTCATTCTAGTAAGTTGCTCAATTTGTCATAATTTATGCATTTTGCAGGGCTTTTTTTCCAAGAAAACATGATGGGTTTTTAAATACCCTATAGAATTATGTGTTGAAATGGCTGCCTTATCTTTGCGGTTTTTTTTTTTTCAAAGATTTTATTTATTTATTTGACAGACAGAGATCACAAGTAGGCAGAGAGGCAGGCAGAGAGAGAGAGGGGGAAGCAGGCTCCCTGCTGAGCAGAGAGCCTGATAGGGGCTCCATCCCAGGACCCTGAGATCATGACCTGAGCCGAAGGCAGAGGCTTTAACCCACTGAGCCACCCAGGTGCCCCGATCTTTGCAGTTTTTTGAAGTATAAAAGTTACAGAACATGAAAGAAATATTTAAGATAAAAAATAAGTTTTCTCAAATAATACTGCCCTAAGTAATAAAATTGCTTCATTTGTGTGTGTGTTCTTAGTATCTTTCCATATTTGGAGCTGCTGTTCAGCCTAAATGCACTGATACAGCTTCATCAGACATTAAAATGTTGAAATCTTTCCTTCCTTATTGGTAAATAGCTGCTGCCCCAGCCTCTCAGAGGACCCACTTCCACCTGTTTTTTCCACATTGACCACTTGCCCAGAACCCTCTGGATCTTACTACAACCTGACTCCTAAAAAGCAGAGGACTTTAAGACCCCATTAGTCTCTATGGCTGGTGTCCATTTTGATATGTCATTACTTAAATCCTTCGGGTTATTATGTATTTTTGAATATCACTTCATCATATTACTTATATACTGCATAATCTATATAATTACATATTTTTAATAGTACAACATGATTGTATTATTATAAGGGCAACTTTCTAATTTTTTTCATCATTCAATGTTAGATTGCAAATATGGTTTGCCGTCTTAATAACTGATCTTTTGAATAGTTAAATGCTATCCCATCTTACTGAAATGACATTTACTAAATCATTTCCCCATTGTTTGGTTTTGAAGTAATTTTCAGTTTTACTCTTTTATGTAACACTTTAATATATTTATGCATGTAGTATTTTTGTTCTTTTGGATTCTTTTTTTAGATCATGTATTTTGTTTAAATGACAGGTAAAAAAACTGAATTCACTGGTATCTGAAAAGAAGTCAGCTCTAGCCCCAGTTATAAAAGAACTACGACAGTTGCGTCAGAAATGTCAAGTAAGTGTATTTGACTTGCGATACTTTTAGCATCTTGTCTTGTTCAGATGTACTAGTTAGATTCCTGAATATTTTACTTGTGTAATTTATAGAAAGCAAATTATTATTATTATTATATGATTCCACAAAAAAGAGTAATAATGTAACCTATGAAGTTTTTTGTTTAATTTATGCCCTTTGTTTTGTCAAATTATTGGGGGAAGGAGAAGGAGAAGAAGGAGTTTAAGTTGAAATCACAGTGCAGCTAGATTAGATTTTTGTTTTAATTCTGATATATGTCAGAGCTATAAATATGAAGTCACATTCTTCTGTGGCCAGGTAAAAGCTCAGAGTCTGCCAAGGAGTGATGACAAGTTAACTTTAGATTAATGGACTTGCTTTGCTGGGGAGCAGGGCCAGGGGCAAACTACGAAAGCTTGTGATAAGTGATGAAATACCATTGCTTGGAAGCTGATTCTAACCACCTCTTTGAAGCTAAACTGTTAGAAGGTAAATGCCCTCCACAAATCCAGATCAGATGGCCTCCGCCATCTGACATTAGCAGTTGTCATTTTATCGCTCTCCGTGTAGTAATTTTAGGTTTGAATGTGGGTTGTACTGCATGTGCCTGAGTATGGAACTATAAAATTCTTCATGAATGCCATCCATCAGTCAAGGGACCACAGTGAAAAGCCATATCATTTCCTTTTAATAGAAAATGCCATGGGGTCTGAGACGGGTTTAGTGACTTATCCAAAGAGACAAGTAGGCAGTGAGAGAGAGTTGCCGCTTGACTCCAGCATCTGTGTTATCTTATTTCACATCTCCTGCTCTTTCCATTACACACCACTGTCATCACACAAGAAATGGAAGAGACAAGTCCCTGTTGTCTGGAGTCCATATACTCACAGGTGAAATGAGTCAAAATTCAAGAAAGACAAAAGATAACCCAACTTAAGAACAATATAGCACCAGGGGCACCTGGGTGGCTCAGTGGGTTAAAGCCTCTGCCTTCGGCTCAGGTCGTGGTCCGGGTCCTGGGATCGAGCCCCACATTGGGCTCTCTGCTCAGCAGGGAGCCTCTTCCTCCTCTTTCTCTGCCTGCCTCTCTGCCTACTTGTGATCTCTGTCTGTCAAGTAAATAAATAAAATCTTAAAAAAAAAAAAAAAAAAAGAACGATATAGCAGGGCGCCCAGATGGCTCAGTCAGTTAAGCGTCTACCTTCAGTTCTGCCTTCAGTTTGGGTTGTGATCTGCTCAGTGGGGAGCCTGCTTCTCCCTCTGCCCCTCTCCCCCACCACTTGTGCTCTCTCTCTCTCAAATAAAAATAAATAACATCTTTTTTTAAAAAGTTAAGAAACAATATAGAAAAGGGGCACGTGGCTGGCTCACTGTGGAGCATGTGACTCTTGATCTTGGTGTCGTGAGTTTGAGCCCCATGTTGGGCATAGAGCTTACTAGGAAAGGAGGGAGGGACGGAGGGAGGGAGGGAAGGAAAGGAAAAAAAGTATAATTAGAATCATATACTTAACTGATAAGGAAAGAGGAAGCAAGTGATGTGCTTGTTAGGAAGGAAACGTTTCAAAAAGGGAATTTTTGAATAAGGCTTTGCGATTAAGGACATCAAGAATTGTTTTCATGGTTACATTCTAATCCATTGATTTACTTAATGATTTTCTTGCATAAGCAACTTGGAAACAAAAGGGACTGATTATGTGTCTTCTAGTGATGATAAAATTTCTTCCTAATAGTAAGCTAAGAAATCCATCTGTAAATATTTCATTTATTAAATTCATTTGTTTTAAATGAGTTTTATTGAAAGGATATTTAAGACAGTAAAGGAAATGTGCTGTCATGGAATTCCAAGGATCAGAACCATAATCAGTCTGGAACAGGTAGTGGTATTTTGGGTCGGGGAAGTTTCAGGAATGCTAGCAGTGGGAGCTTGTGGATGAAGATGATAAGTGTAACAGTAAAAACATTTGTTAAATGCTTTCTGTGTTTCAAGCATTGTTCATATCGTACTCTGTGACCTTTCTCTCTATATATTTTATGTTGAAGTTTTCAAAAACTACTAGGTGCCCTGTTTCTCTGCATTTTCTGATTCAAATTCCTGGTGCAACTCTTCTGTTTTGGGGTTAGTTTTTCACGCCCAGCTATCTCATAGACAATGGGCTATCCTCAGGTCAGGTCAGGGGTCCATCCTTAGCCTAACTCGCTATGCTCATGGGTAAGGACAGGATAAAAAGAGAGGAGGTTGATATGGTACCAAGTATGGCTGCCTAGAGAATTTTCCCTCTGGAAAGGCTATAGGTATGTCAGGGACTTTAATTGGCATCTTGAGTATACCACCCGTTATCCTATTAGTAGCAGTGGAACAGTGTTCATCTTTGTATTTTAGCCTTGTCCTCTCATATATACGTTTTTACATGGTTGGAATTTTAGTACATACTGCTAGTTACTTTAAGGTTCTAGTCAGACAATATAGATAGAATGATTAAGAACATGGCCTGTAGAATCAGGCAGACCCTGGATAACCATGGGTAAGTGACTTCATCCCTATAAACTTAAGTTTCCTCTTCTGTAAGCTAGTCTCCTTAATGGTGGTTGTAAAGGTTAAGTGAAATAATACATACAAGGCACTTTGCAACAATGACTAATACATAAGAACGTTTTAAAAAGTATTTATCAGGGGCACCTGGGTGGCTCAGTGGGTTAAAGCCTCTGCCTTCCGCTCAGGTCATGATCCCAGGGTTCTGGGATCGAGCCCCACATCGGGCTCTCTGCTCGGCGGGGAGCCTGCTTCCTCCTCTCTCTCTCTGCGTGCCTCTCTGCCTACTTGTAATCTCTGTCATATAAATAAATAAAATCTTTTAAAAAAATAAAGTATTTATCATTATAATTATTAAAGATATTTTTAAAAGAAGAGATGTTATTGCTTTTCAACCAAATTGTTTTCTAAGTAAACCGTATACCAATTCTTAAATTCTGTAAAGTCATTTATTATAACATAATAATTTAACCAAGCCTGAAGCTCATTTTCATGTGATTTAACCAGATTTCTCTGTATATGAAGCACTGCCTATATCTCTCATCACAAAGAGTTATAGCTATCTTACCACGATTCCCAAATAATACAACACTTCAGTTCTTTCCATATCCGCTATCATCAAGTCAGAGGGAATACCTGAGCCACGGCAACATTTTCATCTGTGTCTTCTGCCATATTGAAAACCCACAGTGCTAAGGACAAATACTATATGATTCCACTTACATAAATGTGAATAAAGTAGTCCCTTTCACAGACAAAAAATGGAATGGTGGTTGTAGGAGACAGGGGAAATGGGAAGTTAAGTGTTCAGTGGGGCAGAGTTTTGGCTTGGAAAGATGAAAAGAAATCTGAAGATGGACGGATGGTGGGCATAGCTGCAAAACAGTGTGAGTGTGCTTAATGCCACTGAACTGGACACTTAAAAAATGGTTTAAGTGGGGACGCCTGGGTGGCTCAGGTCATCATCCCAGGGTTCTGGGATAGAGCCCCACATCAGGCTCCTTGCTCAATGGGGAGCCTGCTTCTCTCTCTGCCTCTGCCTGCCACTCTGCCTGCTTGTGTGTCTCTCTCTCTTTCTCTCTCTCTGACAAATATATACAATCTTTAAAAAAATTGTTTAAGTGATAATTTTTATTTTATGTATATTTTACCACAATAAAAAAATCTTTTTTGAAGATTATTTATTTATTTATTTAGAGAGAGTGAGAGAGAGCAGGAGTGGGGTGAGGGGCGGAGGGAGAGGAAGAGAGAGAATCTCAAACAGACTCTATGACGAGCAAAGCCCAATGTGGGGCTCAGTGTGGGGTGCGATCTCATGACCCCAAGATCACAACCTGAGTTGAAACCAAGAGTCGAATGCTCAACCAACTGAGCCACCTGGGCTCTCCTAAAAAAGAAATCTTTTAAAAAGAATACAGGGGGCAGCGCCTACGTGGCTCTATCAGTTATGCATCTACCTTCAGCTCAGGTCATGATCCCAGGGTCCTGAGATCAAGGCCCGCATTGGGCTCCCTGCTCAGTGGGGAGCCTGCTTCTCCTGCTGCTGCTCCCCCTGCTCATGCTTCCTCTCGCTCTCTCAAATAAATAAAATCTTAAAAAAAATGCAGGACTTGTCTATATTTGCATTAACTGTTGGGTTTTTTTTTTTAAATGTTTGAGTTTGGTGTGTTTGGTGTGTGCCTGATGCTCATTTTGCTTATCACCATATGTCCACCTCCTGCATCCATGTATCGTTCTACTTTTATCCAGAAACCTTTTGTAATAAAAAGTATACTGAAAAAAAAAAAAAAGGCTAGCCATGTCATGTATTATAAACTCTTTGCAAATATTAACTGAAATTCTTAATTGTTCTCTACTTGGAACATTTTTTTTTAACCATTTGAGTGTACTTACCACTCAAAACTACATAGATATATTGGTAAAGTGCAGGACTACTTAAAAATACATTATATTAAAAAAATATACTTCTTGGGACGCCTGGGTGGCTCAGTTGGTTGGACGACTGCCTTCGGCTCAGGTCATGATCCTGGAGTCCTGGGATCGAGTCCCGCATCGGGCTCCCAGCTCCACGGGGAGTCTGATTCTCTCTCTGACTTTCTCCTCGCTCATGTTCTCTCTCACTGCTCTCTCTCAAATAAATAAATAAAATCTTTAAAAAAAATATATATATATATACTTCTTACTTTAATGAGAAACTCAAATATGTAAGAAATTTTATAGTGAAATGGCTTTTTTAAATAAAGATTTTATTTACTTATTTGACAGACAGAGATCACAAGCAGGCAGAGAGGCAAGCAGAGAGGGGGTCGGGGGGGAGGGGAAGCAGGCTCCCTGCTGAGCCGGGAGCCCAATGTGGGGATCCATCCCAGGACCCTGAGACCATGACCTGAGCTCGAAGGCAGAGGCTTAATCCACTGAGCCACCCAGGCGCCCCTATAGTGAAGTGTTAATACATTTCCTTTCTGTTGTACTTGCATGTTCTAAATTTGAATATTAACAATTATTTGATAATTAGAATATTGTAACTCCAGATGTATAAGTTACATTTATCTAAATCTTTTATAGTCACCTAGAAGTAGAATAGGATCTTAAAAAGTTTCATGTTTGTTTTCTTAGGAGTAGTTTCATAAATTATATGTAATTAAGTGCCATAGTACAGATAATTGCAAATATATGGGAAAAGCTAAAATACTGATTTTAGAGTATATAATAGGATTATTGATTTCACTGGAATATTTCTTATTGATCATTTTTTCTTATAAAAGTAAATACATGTTCTATGTAAGAATTCAAACTGTGAAGAATTGTTTAAGGGACAGAATAGAAATTACTTCTTTCTCTCCCCAGAAGTAAAACAGGTCCTTATGTGTTTTCCAGAAATTTTCTGAGAATTAATGAATGGATAATTATTTATTGTTGCCTAAAGTTTGTTCTCTATACTTTTATTCTACTCTCTGAAAAGACAAAAACCTTTTTTGGTGGTGGAAGACAAAATTCATTTCTGATATTAAGAATAAAATTTCTGGGATGCCTGGGTGGCTCAGTTGGTTAAGCGGCTGCCTTCGGCTCAGGTCATGATTCCAGGGTCCTGAGATCGAGCCCCGCATCAGGCTCCCTGCTCAGCAGAGTCTGCTTCTCTTTCTCTCTCTGCCTGCTGCTCTGCTTACTTGTGCTCTCTATCTCTCTGTCAAATAAATCAATAAAATCTTAAAAAAAAAAAAATTTCTGCTTCCTTTTTTTTTTTTAAGATTTTATTGATTTATTTGACAGGGAGATCACAAGTAGACAGAGAGGCAGGCGGAGAGAGAGGGAGAAGCAGGCTCCCCACTGAGCCGAGAGCCTGATGCGGGGCTCAATCCCAGGACCCCAAGACCACGACCTAAGCTGAAGGCAGAGGCTTAACCCATTGAGCCACCCAGGCGCCCCTGCTTCCTTTTATTTGCCTACTGTACTTTTGCCCATCTTTTGCTTTTAGCTTTTTGAAAGTTATCTTGTTTTGGGTGTGTCTCTGAATAGGTGTTGATTTGGGTCTGGGTATGTGATATAATCTGAAGGGTTTGTTTTAATTAGTAAATTTAGCCCATTTGTATCTATTTGATATGCAGACATATTTGATCTTAGTACATTTTAGGGGTAGCTTTTGATTTAAGGCCTAGTGAAAAATCCTGTTTGTCCTCTCATTCTCTCTCTCCCTCTCCCTCCCCATATGTGTTTGGCTTGTGGCCCCCACTGTGAGCAGTGATGAAATTAGGATAGTTCCTCTTCCTTCTCCTCCCTTCTCTCTCCTTTAGCACGTGATTTTAGTCAATTTTATTGTCTCTGTTACTGTTTGCCTTTATACTTCTAATATACTTACATTATAACTTGATTCATCAGCTTTAAATTATATCCTTTGATATTTCCCCACCCATCCCGAGTAATTAAGAATTGAGGAAAGCAGCTTATTTATTCTTCCTTCCCCCTTCTTTTACTTTTCCCTTCCCTGTAGGTTCTCTTGTATCGTTTCTACGTTGCTAAGACTTGTAACATTTACGTTCAGTTCTATTTCCCTGGTTCCCACTTTTGCTTTCAGTGTTCCACCTGTAGTGATTAGATTTAGTACTCATTACCAATCCTTTCACTGCCCTTTTTCCTCATTTTTATTGTATGTGATATGGTCTCTAGGAGAATCCTCAAAAAAACTCACAAGGACGGTATTCCTTGATGAGTTCTTACATGTTCTAGAGTTTCTTGCCTTAAATTTAAAAAACAACTTGACTTGAAGATAAAATCTTTACATCGTGCTTTCTTTCTTTAAGAGTTTTCAAAAAAAAAAAAAAAGAATTTTCAAAGTATAGCTCCAGCATCTTATAGGTTAAATGTGGCCATGAAGAGATAGGAGGCCAACCTAATTTTTTTTAGCGCCTTGATCTTTTTTTTTTTTTAAGATTTTATTTATTTATTTGACAGAGAGAGAGAGACAGCGAGAGAGGGAACACGAGCTGGGAGAGTAGGAGAGGGAGAAGCAGGCCTCCCACAGAGCAGGGAGCCCAATGTGGGGCCCAATGTGGGGCTCAAATATGGGGCTCATCCCAGGCCCCTGGGATCATGACCTGAGCCAAAGGCAGATGCTTAATGACTGAGCCACCTAGGTACCCCCAAAAGAGTATGTCTTTTCCAGTTGTTGAGTACTGGGTTCTCTATGTGTTCATCAGATCAAGCTTCTCAAATATATCATTTAAAACTTCCTGGTGAATGGGTAGTTGTTCAATGTATATAGAGTTTCAGTTTTGCAAGATGAAAAGTTCTGAAGCTTGGTTGCACAACAATGTAAGTGTACTCAGTACTTAACTGTACAGTTAAAAATGGTTAAGATGATACATTTTATGTTATATTGCAACAATTAAAAAAAGATTCCTGGTTTTAAAAGAAAAACTTTCCTTGTAAGTTATTCATTTTATCATTATATTTTACTCTGTTTATTCCTGCTAATGCTTTTGGTCTAGGATTTTTATTTTGTCTGCTATTAACATAAGTACACCAGCTTTTTATAATTAAGATTGCTTGCTATATCTTTTTATTTCTGTTTTCTTTCAGGTTTCTATGCCCTTACTTTTGTCACTTGTCTCATAAATGGCATATAGCTGGATCTTGTGTGGGTGGTTTCTTCATTCAGTTTGAGACTCTGTCTTTTGAACTGGTGAATTTAATCCCATTTACATTTACTTCTATTATTGATACATTGGGATTTATTTCTATTTTGTGCATCCCGTTTACTGTGCTGCTTCTTTCCTGCTCTTCATCGCACCACTGTTTCTTTTTAGCTTCTTTATTCCCTTTATTTCCTTTTCTATCTTCTATCCTGATATTGTTTACTCTTAAATTTTTAACATCTATTTTCCTGACTTAACAGTCTAAATTTAATCAGCATCTCCCAAACAATACAGGGAACTTAGAATGGTTTAACACCCTCTCCTGCCTTATATGTGTGTTGTTATCCTCTGGTAATTTATTTCCATTTTATTTGTTTGTCTCTAAAAGCAGTCAGCATGGTGGTCATTACTGACAATTACTATTTTATACAGTCATTTCCTGTTTAGATTTACCCACATATTTTTTTAAAAGATTTTATTTATTTATTTGTCAGAGAGAGAGAGAGAGAGCACGAGCGAGAGCACAGGCAGACAGAGTGGCAGGCAGAGGCAGAGGGAGAAGCAGGCTCCCTGCCGAGCAAGGAGCCCGATGTGGGACTCGATCCCAGGACTCCGGGATCATGACCTGAGCCGAAGGCAGCCGCTTAACCAACCGAGCCACCCAGGCGTCCCTAGATTTACCCACATATTTAATGATTCTCGCTGTTGCTGTTTTTATGTTGATCCTTCCTTCTGGATTCTGTTTTCTTCTTCCTGATCAAATTTCCTTGTTTCGTTTTCTTGTAATAGTTCTCTCCATAAAGAATCATTACTATAAGTAAACCATCATTTTTTCCCTTAAATAATGGCTTGCTCATTGCTTTCTGGTTTCTCTTGTGTTGAAAGTTCTGCTATAAGTTTAATTATCATTTAAGATATTGGTAATATCTACCCTATAATTGGTTGTACTATTTTTTCCTTGTCTTTGGTGTTGTCCAAAGTCACTACCACAATCTAAATACAGACTTAGTTTTATTTGCTGTGCTGAAATATGTGCTTTTTGCCTTCCATTAATTCCAGGGAAATTCCACATGATATCTTCAAATATTCTCTCCCCTGTTTTTTTTAGTCTGTTGTCCAGCAACTGCTATTAAATGCATGTTCGGCATACTTATCACGTCCCTATGGGGATAACAGGGGGTATCTGTCCCCTGTTGCATGACTTTGCCTTCATATTTTTATTTTTTTGTGTCTCTGCAATGAATTTTAAATAATTTCTTCATCTCTTTTTATCTTCTGAGCTGTGCCTATTATTATGTTTATGCCATTTAATTTTTAATTTCAGTGACTTTTTTCATGTTTTTCTCTTTTTACACACTGTACTTTCAAAAATCTTTTGTTTTCAGTTCCTGCTTTATAACTTTATTTCATGTATTTGTCTTCTTAAAGATTTTATTTATTTATTTATTTATTTGACAGAGAGAGATCACAAGTAGGCAGAGAGGCAGGCAGGGGGTGAGGGAAGCAGGCTTTCCACCGAGCAGGGAGCCCGATGTGGGGCTCTATCATGACCTGAGCCGAAGGCAGAGGCTTTAACCCACTGAGCCACCCAGGCGCCCCTCAAGCATATTTATGTAACGGGTTTATTTCTACTACCCAAAGTTCCTGGAGGTGGTGACCTGCTGGTGTTTTTTTTTTTCTTTTTTTCTTTAGATCTTCCCATCTTCATTCATAAAGATTGATTGTTCCCATGTATGTTTATATTTTTGGATCCTAAGCTTATCTTTAGTACGGTTTTGTCTTTTGAATCCCAGCAGCTAGGATGGAGGGTGTGTCCCTCCAGAGTGGCTTTGCAGTTGGCTCTGCCAGGTGTTTTAGGAATATCACAAGCTTAGAGCTAATTTTGAATTAATATCTCAGCTTAGCAGTTCATGCAGGTAAGGGTAAAGTCAAACCCAAACCTGCCTGAGGAGAGGCCCCTTTCCTCCAGCTGCCTCTGCAGCAGCACAGGTGCATTTACTGAGTAGTTTAGCCTCAGACTCACAGACCGAAAAAAAAGGCTGTCATTTACTATGGTGTCTTCATGTCATTGAGAGGCCCAGCAGCCACAGCCTCTGTTGCCCCTTCTCCCATTTAGGGTGTGTATGACTGTCACCCATGAGAGCCTTAGGTATCTGTAGGTCCCTTGATACAGAAAAGTCACAGCTCCTTTTTACCATCAGTTTCCTTTTCCAATAAAAATTAGAAGGATTTGGGCACCTGGGTGGCTCAGTGGGTTAAAGCCCCTGCCTTGGGCTTGGGTCATGATCCCAGCGTCCTGGGATCCTCTCTCTCTCTGCCTGCCTCTCTGCCTACTCGTGATCTCTCTGTCGAATAAATAAATAAAATCTTTTAAAAAAAAATTAGAAGGATTTTCATTTCCAATCCTCTTTTGAGAAAGCAAGATTAGTGCAATGAAAATCAGAACATCTAATTAACAAATTTAACAGCAAACCAAAGAAATTTTGATGCATCAGTTAAACCATTTATCATAGGCCAGCAGTGTTTCAAATGGTGGAGCTTCTACAGGTCTTTCAATTCCTTCAGACCCTCCTGTGAGTACAGAAGCCGTGCAGTTGGTCCAGGCCCCACCCACTACAGTTTTCATGCGGGAACCACGGTGCCAGATCCCCAACGCTTTTCTTTTTGTCTTGGTTTTGCCCCAGAAGGAGCAAGTATTTGGCATGCTGGCTTATTTCCGTCTTCACTGGTTTCCTGAGGGAGGCACCATAGCAGGTCCCATGTTTACCGATGATTCTGACCTTCTTAGTACATTTAACCATGTCACCACAAACTAGGTCTGGGCCCAGGAGAGAGCTCCCACCAGTTTTGTTTTGTTTTTTAAATATGGAATGCTTCACGAATTTGTGTGTCAGCCTTGTGCAGGAGCCATACTAATCTTGTATCGTTCCAGTTTCAGTATATGTTCTCTGCAGCGAGCCCCCCACCAGTTTTATTCTACTGTGCTAGTCACCCTAAACCAGATGCAGTCCCACACAACAAAGGAAGCACACAGCACTACCCATTTATGTTAACTCGCAGGTTCCCAGTTCCCACGGAAACTACTATGTGAAACCAAGGTCATTCTAAGGCTGGCTTGCTTCAGTCCAGGCCTAGTGTTAACCCTTTCCGTTCAGGCTGAAAAACAGCTTGGATTCTATGGGGTTCTCAGTTCTAACTTTCCACTCTGTCTTCTGGCCTGCCTGAATATTAGAATCCCTCCATTACCAAGACTGCCTGCTCCCAGCTTCCTTCACCAAGGGCAGGCTCAGGGTGTCACCCTTTGTTTCTGGCCCTGGTAATTCCTCTTCCTTGAGAAGTTCATTTCAGCTCTGGATTTGAAAAGATGTTTGCTCCACCTTATCAAGCATTTGCAGATATTTTTAACATTTCTAAGTGTTAATAGAAGATTTTCAAGTTATCTAATCCAAAATATTAGAAGAAAGTTTGAAACTACTCAAACAGCCTGAATTCAAATTCTGACACCCCTTTTCAGCAGTATAATATTTGGCAAGATACTTGGCCTCCATGAACTTACTCCCAGCATGGTGTCAGGATACTAATACCCACCTCAGGGGGTTGTGGTGAGATTGAATTATTACCAAAGGTAAAACTCAGAAGCCCTACCATGGTTTCCAAATTTCTGACCCAGCCCCTGCTGAAGACTTCAATGTCTTCTCCCACTTCCCAGACATACTCCAGTATAATAAACTGCTTGTTCATCCTAAATTCTTCTTCTTTCTGCCTCCCAAGACTTCATACATTGTGTTCTTTTTTTCCTGAACATTCTCCTCCCTTGTTCACCTTCTCCCTAACTCTTGTACTAACCCTTCATCCCTAACCTTAGATATCAGTTCCTCTGTCCCTGCCGATCTCCAAGCCTGGGGTAGGGCCTGTGAGAGCCCCATATTCTCCTATAACACTTAACATTTGCCCATCACAGTTGTTTACTTGTCTGAACATACTTTAGGGGAAGGATTTTGGCTGTTTTGCTCACCATTATATCCCCAGCTCCTAATAAAGAGCCTGGCACACAGCTCAATACATGGTAGCTATTATTTTTATCAGCACCTTCATCTGTCATAATTCTCAAATGTCTGATCGTTGTATAAATAACTCTTAAGTATGCCAAGAAGCTTAGAGTTAAGTTACAAGACCGACAAGGGCATGCGTTGTTTCAGAGCCACATTTTTGGCCTTTGTTTTTCACTTATTCAGTCATTTATCCTTTCATACTAGGAACTAACCCAGGAATGTGATGAAAAGAAATCCCAGTATGATAGCTGTGCAGCAGGCCTCGAAAGCAATCGATCCAAATTAGAACAGGTAAGAAGACGGTTTTTATTTTAACAATTTAGTATAAACTGCCTGTGCATGAATGTTTTCATTACATTAACATGAAAAGTTTCCCAAATCTGTACCCTCATCCCTTGAGCCAGTCTCCTAAGCTCCAGAGATCTTTTATTTCTTCAGACTCGATATGTACACACTGAATCTCTGTACTACACCCACCAAAGTACAGGCCCTCTTCATGTAGCTCCTGGATTCCCACAATAACCCAGACCTGCTCTCCCACCTCCACCCTCACCTTCCTGAGGTTTTTTTCCTCCATAGAGAGCCAAAGAAACCTCTAGAAAACTTAGGCCACCCTTCACTGTCTTCCCATTGCACTTAAAATCTAACTTCCAAACTGTGGTCTGCAAAGCCCACCTGCCTCTTGAACTTCATGTCCATGTGCTCTGCTCCTCATCCACGGGGCCATAGCCATGCTGGGCGCCTTCTTGCACATCAAACAGGCCAAGCTTGTTTTCACCTCCTGGCTTTTGTTTGTGCTCTTCTCCCTCTGGGACACTCTGCTTCCAACTCTTTGCCTTGAATCTCTCCTTTTCATCATCAGGTAGCCTAAACGTTACTTCCTCCTAGAGGTCTTCTCTGATCACCCTATCTGATGTTGCCCATTTGGTCACCCTGTCACATTCTACTGCTGACTTTTCTTCATAGTATTTATACCCATCTGAAACTGCCTTCATTACCTATCTCCTTGTTTATATCTGTTTTCTCTATTTGAATGAGAGCAGGAATCTGTAGTCTTGTTCACTACTGTGTCCCCAGCACCTAGCACAGAGTTGGGCACGCAAAAGGTACTTAATAAGTGCATAACTGAATCTGTAGGTTTTAGAGTGATATGAATAGTCTCTAGAAAAGATTGCAATCTAGTCTGTTATGGTAAACAAAGTTGTAATCACGAAAAAATTACACTGATGGTGTTTTGTTGTACATCTTAAGTCATTCTCTCTGTGTTTGATTATTATTCTTTCAATAATGTTGCCCATTTAAAATTATATATTGCAGGAAGTCAGGGGACTCCGTGAAGAATGTCTTCAAGAAGAAAGTAGATACCATTACACAAATTGTATGATTAAGGTAAAACAAAGAAGATGGACCAGAAACTTTCTGAGATCTTTTTGTATCAAGGACTTAACCAAAAACTTGGTCTTTCCACTTAGAACCTAGAAATACAGCTTCGTCGAGTTACCGATGAGATGAAGGCCTATGTCTCTTCTGATCAGCAAGAAAAAAGAAAGGCAATTAGGCAAGTCATTTTGTTGTTTCTATATTGAGTTACTTCATGTTTTCACCTATAGAAGATTTTTTTACTAAATTTTTTATTTAAATTCCAGAATAGTGGGCGCCTGGGTGGCTCAGTGGGTTAAGCCGCTGCCTTCGGCTCAGGTCATGATCTCAGAGTCCTGGGATCGAGTCCTGCATCGGGCTCTCTGCTCAGCAGGAAGCAGCCTGCTTCCCTCTCTCTCTCTGCCTGCCTCTCTGTCTACTTGTGATCTCTCTCTGTCAAATAAATAAATAAAATCTTTAAAAATAATAATAATAATTCCAGAATAGTTAATATACAGTGTTCTATTAGTTTCAAGTATACAATCCAGTGATTAAACAATTTTATACATTACTCAGTGCTCATCATGATAGGTATACTCTTAATCCCCATTACCTATTTCACCCATCCCCCCACCAGCTTCCCCTGTGGTAACTGTTGTGTGTTCTTTATAGTTAAGAGTCTGTTTCTTGGTTTGTCTCTCTCTCTCTCTCTCTCTCTCTCTTTTTTTTTTTCCCTTTGTTCATTTGTTTCTTAAATTCCACATATGAGTGAAATCAAATGATATTTGTCTTTCTCTGACTGGCTTATTTCACTTAGCATTATACTCTCCACCTCCAGCTACATTGTTACAAATGGCAAGATCTCGTTGTTTTACGGCTGTCACCTTTGGAAGTTTTATAAACAAGATGGAGTTGCTAAACTACTAAGATTGCAAGTACTTAAATAAGCAGATACTAAGATATTACTTAGGATTAAATCTTGTTAAACATCTTCCAGATAGTCCAGCCCTACTAACTAAGTAGAAATACACATAATTTTCTTTCTGGCTTGCTTACTTTTTTTTTTTTAATCATGGCATAAAAACCCCATATAACATAAAATTTGCCATTTTTACCAGTTTTAAGTGTATAATTCAGTTGCATTGATTACATTCACAATGTTGTATAGCAATCACTAGTATATATAATACCAACCCTTTTTCCTCACCCCAAACAGAAACTCTTGTAATCATTAAACAGTAACTCCCCGTTCTCCCTGCCCCAGGAATACATATAATTTCATGGTTCCTTTTTTATAAGTACTAAGATTGGTCTACTTTTAAAGTCCCACATGGCCTGGACTCTAGTCAGCTGCCTGCTCATTGTGTCATGTGTGAGTGTGTTTCAGCTAGAAGCTGTATGTTTGCAGTGTGCCAGCCTTCAAAACAAGGAAGGGTGTGTAAATACCACCAGTCCTTATATGGTGATTTTTTTGGTAATCCAAGCTTACAGCATACGGTAATAAATCAAATGCTGCCTGAAAAAAATGCATTTATGTTTGAATTGCTAGCTGCGAGAAAATGCAGTAATTGAATAAGATAAGCTTTCTTTGCCCCTTACCACAATTCAGATGTTTCACTTTTACCATCCAGTAAGAACTCAAAATAAAGATTCACATTTATTCTAGATTGTACTTGAGATTTTTAGTGGCATTTACATTAATGTTACAAAAAAGAAATCTAATAAATGGAATGTTGCAGAGTCTAATTTTTTGAATATATAATGCACTGGAATGCAAACCAGACTGAACGTGTCCTATAAATAGAACAATTTTTCTTCTAATATTCTGACATATTAAACATATTAAATGTACTTATTCACATTCTTTCGTTGAATATAACCTTTGCTCAAATAAATCTGTATGGTCAGTGGTAATATTTTACAAATGTGAGAAATTACATTTATCCTTAAAAAAAAGTTGTAGAAATTAATTTCCATTTCTTCCAAAGTTACAGTATAAGTAGTAGAGAAGGTAATATTGCCCCTGAACTATTGGTTTTCTGGCCAGATACTCTTCTTCATCATTTTAAAAGTCATCATAAACCTTTACCATTCCTTTGTTTTCCTATAGAAAAAATATTTTTCCCTGGCTAGAGTAGTACCTAGGAATATTATGCATAAAATGGAGTTAATTGTACTCTAAATTCATTGATACGTATTTAAAATATTATTATTATTATTATAGACACAATATTTTTATTGTTATCCCATTTTCTACTTTTTTGATACTTTCGAGTAAGACCAATGGTCTAAGGAATTAGCATGGCTTTGAAAGATTGCAAATTTTTATTTAAAGAGGCAGGATGTTTTATTTTGAAGTACTAAAGAGGGACTCATAAAGTTTCTTTCTAGCCTGTTTTTTCCAGTTCTGAGTTTTGTGACCTTGGGCAAATCATTTCTTCACCTATAAAGTAAGGAAAACAATTTATACCACCAAAGATCAAGTTAAGTATAATACATGTAGCAGTGTTTTGGAAATTATATAGTATGAACTCCTGGAGGACAAGGACTTTGTCTTGTTTTCTTCCTGAAACCCCAGGGCATGCTTGGTACATAACAGGTGCTCCATAATTATTTCTTGAATGAATTCATCAAATAAATTTTAAAATTACACATTAGTGTTATATGGTAAAAGAACATGAGCCTTAAGATGTCCTGATTAAATACAGATGGAAATTCTAGGGCGCCTGGGTGGCTCAGTGGGTTAAGCCTCTGCCTTCTGTTCAGGTCATGATCTCAGGATCCTGAGATTGAGCCCCGCATCGGGCTCTCTGCTCAGCAGGGAGCCTGCTTCCCCCCACCCCCGCACTTTCTGCCTGCCTTTCTGCCTACTTGTGATCTGTCAAATAAATAAAATCTTTTTTAAAAACCCAATATAGATGGAAATTCTAAAACAATTTGGCCATTTCTCAGTTCTAGGGTAATAAATGAATTATTTAAAGCTATCCAAACTTGGGATGTCTGGGTTGCTCAGTGAGTTAAGCCGCCGACTCTTGATTTTGGCTCAGGTCATGATCTCAGAGTTGTGAGATCAAGCCCCAGGAGCCTCTCTCTCTTCCCCACCTTCCCTCCAATAAAAACAAACATACATACATACATACATACATCTATCCAAACTTATTTTTTTTAAGAATATATCATTTATATTCTCCTAGCTACTTTTCACTGGAGAGCTAGAAAATTAAACAGGTTGACTTAGTGTCTCATAAATTTTAAAGTCAAAATAAAGTTTCATCAAGACTGTGCTTATTCTCTTCCACCTTCATTTCCATGTCCAAATTCTGCCTTCAATTCAGCTCTATAAGGACTTTGAGTACTTTTTTAAAAAATATTTATTGATTTATATGAGAAAGAAGAGAGAGAGTGGGGGCAGGGAGAGGGGGAGAGGGAGAGAAAGTCTCAAGCAGACTCCACACTGAGCACAGGGCCCCTTGCAGTGCTGGATCCCAGGATCCCGAGGTAATGACTTCAGCCAAAACCAAGAGTTAGGCACTTAACCAACTGAGCCACTCAGGCATCCCAAGGACTAGGAATACTTTTGATTCTCATATCGCTCCAGTCTAGTCACCTTTACCTCTCTTTTTGCATGAATGCAGATCTTCATTTAAGCTGCTGGAATTTCTCTTTGTGGTTTATGAGTTCTTAAATTCCCAGTTATGTGTTATTTAACTTCTTACTACAATGTAGCTTTATACAGAAACACTTGTCTTTTTCTGTCTATATTTGAGGTCTGAAGTCTCTTTTATCTTCTTTGTCATTGGTTCCTTTGTCCTCATGCTTCGATCTTTGTCCTTAACACTTTATATATCACTTTTTGTTTTGTGGAGTATTACAATATAATTACACTCTTGGGGCACCCGGCTGGCTCAGTCGGTAGAGTGCGTGAATCTTGATCGTGGCGTTACAGGTTTCAGCCCTACATTGGATGTGGAGACTACTTAAAAAAATTTTTAAATCATAAAATATATATGTATAATTATACTTTTGTTTAAAAATAGTGCAGTGTTATTTTTTTTAATTTTTATTTGAAAATTACAGGTTTTTTAGTTTGTGAAAGAAATGCTTATAAAAACAATAGTAACCAGTATGAAGTATAGTACACAAAAACTGAATGTTGCCCACATCCCATGCCTCAGAAATGCCTATTGTTAATATTTTCATGTAGGGGCACCTGGGTGGTTCAGTCAGTTGAGCATCCAACTCTTGATTTTGGCTCAGGTCATGATCTCAGGGTTGTGAGATCAAGCCCCACACAGGGCTTCATGCTCAGCAGAGAGTTTGCTCATTCCTCTCTGTCTGCTCCTACCCCCACATGCACTCTGTATCTCTCTCAAGTAAATAAAATATTTTTTAAATAAAAATAAATAAAAATATTTTGATGTATAATTACTCCATATTCTTTTCCCATGCATTTGCATGTGTGTGTGTTAACAAGTGCATGGGAAAATTTTATGTGTGTATGCATTCAAAAATCAGGTTAAACTACATATACAGTTTTTCTCTTAATTATATGTCTAAAATTCTATTTCAGGGCACCTGGGTGGCTCTGCCTTCGGCTCGGACCCTGATACCAGGGTCCTGGGATCGAGCCCCGAGTCAGGCTCTCTGTTCGGCAGGGAGCCTGCTTCCTCCTCTCTCTCTTCCTGCCTCTCTGCCTACTTGTGATGTGTCTGTCAAATAAATAAATAAAAATCTTTTTAAAATTTTTTTAAAAATTCTATTTCAGTATTTATAGATCTACCCCTCCTTTTTACAACTCTGTATTATTCCTTTGAATGGATGTACCATAATTTATTTAAATATTTCCCCATCTACTGATATCTAACTTTGTTTGCAGATCTTCACTGTTAAAAGCAATGGTGAAGTAAATAGTGTTTACATTTATCTAAAGTTCTGAGAGTTTTTCTTTAGGACGACTGCCTAGAAGTAACATTGCAGCATTATATGTTATATAATGTTTATTTTAAATGTTTATCCTTTCTCCTTTCTACAAACCTCTTCAAAAATAAAGTGTGACTAGGGTGCCTGGCTGGCATACTCAGAAAAGCATGCAACTCTTGATCTCTGAGTTGTGAGTTTGAGCCCCACATTGGGTGATGAGATTATCTAAATAAATTAAAACTTTAAAAAATAATTTAAAAAAATAAAATGTGGCTTAAGCAAAAATGTGCTACCATTGTTTTAAGTGTAAATTAACCAGAAATAGTACTTAACATTTTAATTCTCTTAATTTTTTTTTTTTTTTTAAGATTTTATTTATTTATTTGAGAGAGAGGCAGTGAGAGAGCATGAGCGAGGAGAAGGTCAGAGGGAGAAGCAGACTCCCCGTGGAGCTGGGAGCCCGATGCGGGACTCGATCCCGGGTCTCCAGGATCATGACCTGAGCCGAAGGCAGTCGTCCAACCAACTGAGCCACCCAGGCGTCCCTAATTCTCTTAATTTCTTATGCAGTGGTTTGTGGGTTTTTCCCCATAAATTACTATTTACTAGAAGAACTGACTAAAGATTGGGAAAGAGAGTGTAATGATTTTCATTCTGATTCCAGTACTCTAAACTATCTATATTATCTAATATATTTAGATTGATAAGTTAATTTATAATTTAGTTGTATGATCAAATCAACTGAGGTAAATTTGAAACTAAATCATTATGTTGATCCCCTAGGGAGCAGTATACAAAAAATATTGCTGAACAGGAAAATCTTGGAAAGGTAAGAATGTATTATTTTTTTTTTTAATTGTGTCTAATTCAGGCTTTCAGTATGTGGTTTTGACATTGTCATTCTTTTTAAAAGGTTATAGTACAGTTTTCAAAGGGAAATTGGATCTTAATCTCTTACAAAGATGAAGACTCTTCTTTAGAAATTTATGTGTGTGTGCATATAAAAGTGAAGGGACGTGGATTTTTGGAGAAAAATCTAGTTTTGTTTAGGGAGGAGTTTATGAGAAGTTTCTGAATAAGAAACAAAACTGCCACATTTAATGAACTACAAGTTTTCAGATAATTCTTAGGTATCTCTTTGTTAGATAAGTATAAGTTCATTTATTTAATAAACACAAAGCTCATTACTATGAACTGGACACTGTTCCATGACCTTTACAAGCATTGATTCATTTAACACAAATAATCAAAAAATCTTCCTTTTCGTATTCAGCTCCTTCCCTGCCAGTCTTACGAAAGCAGGCATATGTGATTAATCTTATTTTCTCAGTTCTCTGAGCCATGCCTAGTAGAAGAGGTGGTAGATAGTAAAGGCCTTGACCATCAGGGCTTAAGTGACCCAATTCACTGATTATTTTAATTGGCTTCATAAAGCAGCACATTTGGACAGTCATTTTAAAGACACCAGTTCTGTCATTGTTTTTTTTTTTTAAAGATCTGCATTTATCAACAACTCTGGGCCAGTGTCCTTATTTACATTTTCTTTTTTAAAAAATGTTCTTTTTTAAATTTTTTTTTAAATTTATTTATTTGTCAGAGAGAGAGGGGGAGAGAGAGAGAGCGAGCACAGGCAGAGTGGCAGGCAGAGGTAGAGGGAGAAGCAGGTTCCCTGCCGAGCAAGGAGCCCGATGTGGGACTCGATCCCAGGACGCTGGGATCATGACCTGAGCCGAAGGCAGCTGCTTAACTAACTGAGCCACCCGGGTGTCCCTAAAAAATGTTTTTTGAGAGAGAGTGCAAATGGGGGTGGGGAGGGTCAGAGGGAGAGAGAGAGAATTTTAAGCATGCTCCACGTTCAGCATGGAGCCCAATGTGGGGCTGAAGCTCATAACCCTGAGATCACAACTTGAGCTGAAATCAACAGTTAGATGCCCAACCAACCACCCAGGTACTCCTCCTTTTTTTTTTTATTTTTTATTTTTTTGGGGGGAGGCACAGCGAGAGAGGGAGAAAGAATCTTAAAACAGACTCTACGCTGAGTACAGAGCCTGATGTGGGGCTCAATCACATGATCCTGAGATCACGGCCTGAGCAAAACTAAGAGTCAGTTGCTCAACCAACTGCGCCACCCAAGAGCCCCTTTATTTACATTTTCCAATTTGAATTATTATTAAAAACATACATGTATGTATGCTTTTACATACATGCTGCAATAGCTCCCATAAACCTGTAAGTAATATTCTAAAGTTAAACTTAAGGGAAAAAATGGTATGGAAAACAATGGCACCTCTTTTTTTTCCAAAGATTTTATTTACTTTTTTGAGAGAGTGAACGAGAGAATACGAGCAGGGGGAGAGGGAGAGGCAGAGGGAGAGGGAGAAGCAGACTCCCTGCTGAGCAAGTGCCCAACAATGGCATAATTATTAAGTACACTTTCATAAAGTATCTTGAAAAAAACTCTTAAAAACTAAATAATGTAAAGACATTTAGTATAGAAAATTTCAAGCTTATATAAGTAAATAATGTAATGAATTCATGTGTAACCATCACCCAACTTCAGTAATTACACTCATGACCAGTCAGTTAAGTATCTGCCTTCAGGTCAGGTCTTGATCCCAGGGTAGGTACTGGGATCAAGCCCCACATTGGGCTCCCTGCTCAGCAGAGAGCCTACTCCTCCCCCCTCCCTCTGCCCTTCCCCTTCCTTGTGCTCTCTCTCCCTCACTCTCTCTCAAATAAGTAAGTAAGTCAATAAATAAATAAATAAATAAGTAAAATCTTTTTAAAAAAATGAAAGGAAACCTTAAAGCTGATTTCCACCATTTTAGCCGAGAAATTGTGTGTTCTGTGCATCCTCTTCCCTTTATGGGATGACATGCCATACTCAAAAGGAAAAAAAGAAATAAGTTCATGCTTGAAAACATATATTTGAATCAAATTGTAAGCATTCATAGAGATTTTGGGGTTTTAGGATTTAGTATGATTGTCAATAATTTGCTTTCCTCTAAACATTTCGTATGTTAGGTAATGTATTTTTTCATATGAAAACATTTCTCTATTTTATTTTGAAAAGTATGTGGATGGATGCTTTGTGTAGAGAAATATTTATCAAATCTGAACCTTTTAAAGACCCAATGTAGTTGCTAAACCTAAATAAAGATTATTCTTTCACCTTCCAGGGTGGTGTTTTATTGCAGGGTCTTTGCAAAAAGGTAGCAGCACTCTGACAAGTATATTTCAGCAAAAGGAGACATTGATCAGCTCATCCCCCAATTGTCAGTCTGTATCATTTAAGAAACAAAGTTCCTCAATCCTCTCATTGCTAGAGTAGATCTAATTTTTTTTCTTTCCAAATGCTCTTTCATTTTTTTTTCATTTTTTTTAATTAAAATCAATTAACATAGAGTGTATTATTGGTTTCAGAGGTGGAGGTCAGTGATTGATCAGTCTTATATAACACTCAGTGCTCGTTACATCATGTGCCCTCCTTAATGTTCAACACCCAATTATCCCATCCCCCTCCCCTCCCCTCCAGCAACCCTCAGTTTGTTTCCCATGATTATGAGTCTCTTATGGGGGGAGGGGGAGGAGAGTCTCTTATGGTTTGTCTCCCTCTCTGGTTTCATATTTTATATTTTCCTCTCTACCCCTATGATCCGCTGTCTTGTTTAATTCCACATACCAGTGAGATAGAGTAGATCTAAATTTTTAAGGAAAACACCAAACCTAGCCTTTAAAAGTGATGATAGCCTAAGTCTTCCAAACCAGCATAGACTGGACATCCATAGCCCTCCTCAGGCCAACCTGGTTTCTGGAATTAAACCAACCTATAGTGCTGCAATTCACACTACCATACACTAGAATTTGCTTCATTAAGTACTGTGGAATACTGTGCTGAAAGTTATAACTCCCCTCACCCCCACTATATCACCTCCCCTTTAAAGAACCCTGAAATCTGTGACAAGTATTCTTCTACATTGTAACTATCAAAAAATAAATCTGTATCAAGTCACAGTAACATTAAAAATAAATTATATACTAAGGCGGCTGTATTCAAAAAAGGTTTCAAACACACACAGTTATGAAGCACATTAAATTCAATATTGCTGACACAGACAGTGCCCACATACAGTCTTCAGTTTCTTTAAATAACTTATAGGTTGTTAGGATTTTTGACAAGGAAATTATTTCAGTAATATAAGAAAATTTATAGATAAGTAGTACCTTAATCTTAAAATCATTCTAAGAACTCTTAAAATTCTGGATCTGTTTTACTACTTTTGTTTTAGTTCATGAAGATAAAAATGTTTGTTTTAAGATAATTTATTTTTAAGGCTTTTTTTTTTTTTAAGATTTTACTTATTTGACAGAGAGAGACACAGCGAGAAAAGGAGCACAAGCAGTGAGAAAGGGAGAGGAAGAGGGAGAAGCAGGCTTCCCGCTGAGCAGGGAGCCCAGTGCTTCCAGAACCCTGGGATCATGACCTGAGCTGAAGGCAGACGCTTAACCAACTGAGCCACCCAGGCGTCCCTGTTTTTAAGATTTTGATTAAATTCCAGTTAGTTAACATACGGTGTAATATTAGTTTCGGGTGGACAGTAATGATTCAACACTTCCATACAACACCCAGTGCTCTTCACAAGTGCCCTCCTTACTCCCCATCACGTCACCTATTCAGCCCATCCTCCCACCCCGCTCCCTTCCGGTAACCATCAGTTTGTTCTCTACAGTTCAGAGTCTGTTTCTTGGTTTGCCTTTCTCACTCTCTCTCTTTTTTTTTTTTTTTTGTAACATAGACTTAAATAGATGTATTTGCATTCCAGGTATTGTTTCAAAACTTTGCTAGTTACATTTAAATTCTGTTTCCTTTTTGTTTAATATTTTATTTGTTTTTGAGAGAAAGAGAGCCCGGGCACAAGCACAAGCAAGGGGAAGGGGCAGAAGCAGACTCCCTGATGAGCAGGGAGCCCCTACATGGGGGCTTGATCCTAGGACCCCAGGATCAGTAGGATCCTGGGATCATAACCTGGGCTGAAGGCAAGCACTTAACCGACTGAGCCACCCAGTCACCCCTAAATTCTATTTTTTTCTAAAGATTTTATTTATTGGGCACCTGGGTGGCTCAGTTGGTTAAGCGACTGCCTTCAGCTCAGGTCATGATCCCAGAGTCCCGGGATCAAGTCCCACACTGGGCTCCCAGCTCCATAGGGAGTCTGCGTCTCCCTCTGACCTTCTCCCCTCTCATGCTCTCTCTCTCTCTCTCTCTCTCAAATGAATAAATAAAATGTTTAAAAAAAAAGATTTTATTTATTTATTTGACAGAGATCACAAGTAGGCAGAGAGGCAGGCGGGGGTGGGGGGGATGCAGGCTCCCCACTGAGCAGAGAGCCCGATGCGGGACTCGATCCCAGGACCCTGAGATCATGACCTGAGCTGAAGGGAGAGGTTTAACCCACTGAGCCACCCAGGCACCCGTATTTTCTTAATTCTGCTTTGTTTCCTGTTGCTATTTGCTGTTAACTTTGCTTTCATTAGCCATAGCTGAGGAGGGCAGTTTTGAATCCAGTCCTAAGCTTAGTTTAGCCTCTTATTTGGGCAAGTACCAAGGACGAGCCTTCTCATCTGTGTCCTTAGATCAACTATTAGATGAACCGTATACAATAGAGGAAAGGTTGGGGACATTTCTGTGTGACCTGCTTCCGTGTCTTTGCTTATTTTTCTGTCCTTGGTGATTTCTCACACTCAGTGTCACTGTGTACATTTCTGTCACACTGTGTTTCCTGATGTGTGTACTCTCATCATCTTTGTTTTCCCCTGACTACCTGCCTGCTTTTCTTTCCCTCTTCCTTCCTTCCTCTCATTGTCTCTGACTTTCTGCTATGCCTCTTTTCAGTCACCCTTTCTGAATTTGCCCTAATGCAGGACCAAAGTATTTTTTTATAATTCAATGAAACATTTTCTTATTCCTGCTTATAATTTTAGAGTCTGTTAGTAGAACAGTTTTGACAGATGGAATCACATAGGCTATTAGTAACAAAAATAATTCTGGGGGCACCTGGCTGACTTGGTTGGTAGAGCATGAGACTCTGAATCTCAGGATTGTGAATTCAAGCCCCATGCTGGGCATGGAGCCTACTTAAAAATAAATAAAAATAAGAACAACTCTGATAAGGATATGGCTTATTTAATAGTATACTTTTTTTTAAAGATTTTATTTATTTATTTATTTATTTATTTATTTGACACACCGAGACCACAAGTAGGCAGAGAGGCAGGCAGAGAGAGAGGGGGAAGCAGGCTCCCCGCTGAGCAGAGAGCCCGATGGGGGGCTCAATCCCAGGACCCTGGGATCATGACCTGAGCTGAAGGCAGAGGCTTTAACCCACTGAGCCACCCAGGTGCCCCTTAATAGTGTACTTTTTGAAAAATCACAAAACCGTCTTCTTGAAGAATATATGCATACAATTTGATTTATTTGGGTGTACATAGTGCACACACATATTCAGGAAAGAATATGCTATTTAATAATAACATATATAACATATGGTAGTTTATCAAGTTTTTCCAGATCAATTATGTCATGTGAAAAAATAACCTATGGGGCCCTTGGATGGCTCAGTCAGTTAAGCAACTGCCTTCAGCTCAGGTCATGATCCCTGGGTCCTGGGATGGAGCCCTGAGTCAGGTGCCCTACTCAGCAGGGAGTCTGCTTCTCCTTCTGCCTTAACCCCCTGCTCATGCTCTCTCACTCTCTTGCTCATGTTCTGTCTCTCAAATAAATAAATAAAATCTTTAAAAATAATTATAATAATCATATAAGGCAGATAATTTTATATAATTATCCCCTTTTATTACCCTTAATTGACAATTGAGAGAAGTGAGGTCCAGAGAAATTGTCTTACAGCTCGTGACAAAGCCAAGTTTGAAACAAAAGTCTTCTGACTGCAAAATCTGCATTCTTTTTCCCATACCACGATACTGTTCCATTTTCCTGATTCCCTTTATTTTCCCCTCCCTTTCTTTTATATTTTTCTATTCTTTTTAACTTCAAGCTTCTTGCATCATCAATTTAACTTTTATCATCTTAGCTTTCATACATCTCAGAAGAACTGGTTTAGTTAACTGTTACTCATCAAATGTACAAAAAGCAGACCATGTTCTTCTGATGATAGCAATAGAAGTAAATCCCTGCAACTGAGATTTAATCATTCTTGTTTTTTTTTTATGGTAGAAACTCCGAGAAAAACAAAAAGCTGTACGAGAAAGTCATGGTCCGAATATGAAACAAGCGAAAATGTGGCGTGATTTCGAACAGTTGATGGAATGTAAGAAACAGTGCTTTCTGAAACAACAAAGCCAAACTCCCATGGGTCAGGTAATTCAGGAGGGTGGGGAGGACCGGCTGGTACTCTGAATCTGTGTGCCATCATGTGGGGTTTTAGTTGATACTACTAGATATAAGCATAATCCCGTAATTTATCTCTTTTCTGGAAGGTGATTTGTACAACATTTTGTTTTCAGGTTAACCATTCCTATTAAGTTGCCTTGGAAGGTAATGTTAAGGTATATTTAGGTTTTAAAGTTTTTTAATATGAAAAACGGCTTTTATTGTTTTGCTTAGTTTAGAGATTAGTGGTGTCTTAGGAGTTTTATGAGACAGGAGACTGAGTTTACTCTCTGTAAATGTAAACATATGTCAGTTAAGAAGCATGTAGTTTTTTAAAAATGTAATAACCCGCTGGCTTAATGTTCTTAATCTTTTTTTTAACTTTAGAGGAATCTTTTAGGAACTAATATCTCTTGTTTTGAAGAAACATTTATCTGAAGTTCAGCAATTCCTACAGTTTCAATTCAGTTTCTCTTTCTTCTGTAAAATTCAAGAAAATTTGCTATTTTGAATAACATATTTGTTCTGTCTGTATTATTTAAAGGCAAATAAAACTTGATGTACGTATGTATGATGACTATTTTTTAATTATATAGCTGTGTCAAATTATTTTTTAACTATTCATGTTATAATATTGTATTAAATTTAAGGATTATCACTTATTTTCATCCAAAATCTAATATAGTATTTAGGTCTTGAGGACTTTTATTTTAAATATAAAAGTAGTCGTAGAATATAGAAATTATCATGTGGTAAAAAGCTACAGTAGGATTCCAAGTGAAATTCAAGCATCCAAAGTGCTTCTGATTTCTGCTTCATTTGGACAGGGTAGTTGAAGATTTCTTTTATTCTTCCTTAAAGAAAGATACTAAATTCATATGCTACCTTGTACTTCATTTCAGTTTCATTATACTTTTTAAAATGTCTTCCTTGGGGCACCTGGGTGGCTCAGTGGGTTAAAGCCTCTGCCTTCGGCTCAGGTCGTGATCCCAGGGTCCTGGGATTGAGCCCCGCATCGGGCTCTCTGCTCAGCGGGGAGCCTGCTTCCCTCTCTCTCTCTGCCTGCCTCTCTGCCCACTTGTGATCTCTGTCACATGAATAAATAAATAAATAAATAAATAAATAAATCTTTTAAAAAATAAAATAAAATGTCTTCCTTTAAGGGTGCCTAGATGGTGCATTTGGTTGAGTATCTGACTCTTGGTTTCAGTTCAGGTCATGATCCCAGGGTCCTGAGATCAAGCCCTGCATCAGGCTCCACGCTCAGCACAGTCTTCTTGGAACTTCCTCTCTGTCCACTCCTCTACCCTGTTCTTGCTTTCTCTTTCTCTCTCTCTCTCTAAAATAAAAAAAAATAAATCTTTAAAAAAAAATGTCTTCTCTTTAGATTTGAAAAACTCAGATTTCAAATCATTAGCATGTCCATCTTGGGTTAGTAATTCTCGGTAGCTATCCTGGGGATGGCAGTGAGAGGCAAGGAACATTTCAGTGAAGAAAGTTGTTTCTACCCCATGAAAAACATGCAAACTTGATTATGGCTTTGGATCTTTTTGTTTCCAAGTGTGTTCTACTCTTACTTTTTGTTTGAAAGCTTCTTCCTTGGTAATCAGATAAACTTACCAACACGGAAAGTATTGGTAACTCTGGAAGCTATGGCAAGAAAAGATTAGCTCCATCAGAGCAAAGAAGAACTTACCAAGAAAGTGTGGAAAGAAACTTTCTTTTAATAAATTCAAGAAAAAAAAGAAGACTTTTAATATTATTATTATTATGTGGTTTCAGTCTGGTTCTTAGCTTACTTTAGCCTCATATTTGGGCAAGTATCAGCTACCAGAATTCTTATTTGTGCCTTTAGATCAACAACTAGATCCACCAGATATTAACTGAGGGAAAACTGTGTTTCAGTGTGGAAGCAAACCTTTCTTAATTCAATAAATCAGTTTTTGAACACTGAGGTAGTTGTATTTGTTCAATGTTGGCTACTGGCTTGTTATTTTTAAGCCAGTGGCAAGTGATGTTCCTTTAACCAGAATATGAACTCCTTTCAAGTATTTGAAAAAGACTAGAAGTCCCTCACAGAAAAGAAACAGCATTTTATTCCCATAGGGAAAGTTAGCTTCTAAGATTATTAAGCTTGGTGATTAATTTTTTTAGCCTTCACTATCCTTGCTGCTCTTCTCTTAATTTTAAAAATCGTTAATGACAGATACTCCAAGGAATGCTTATAATTCTGATTTGATTATTGCTTGCCATCTTTATTCCACACAGAAGGAATATGTGCATTAAACACTAGGCAGCTCCAAAATTACTTTATTAACTGAAGCAGAACATCATTATTACTTCAAGAAAAGCAAATTGAAAAAAAAAAAAAACCTGAAAGTACAAAGTTATTTATAGTTTTTATGTAACATTGGACATTTAGTAATGCATCTTAATGGGTTTTATACAGTGACTTTCCACTCATTTTGTGATTTGATTGGAACATTAAAAAGCTCTGACTAACTCTGACAGTTTTTGACAGCTGGCAATTACAGAAGAGCTTATTGCATTTCTCCTTCAGGATTGATACTCTAGCTGGCTAATTGATGAGAGTATTTAATCATTTTGGAAAATAATCTGTCTTCCACATGATGGCCCAAATAAAGAAGAAGAATGTAGCCTGTGAGATCTGCTTTTGGGTTCATGGATTTGCTCCTTCTAGGACTTGGTGTTGCCAACTGTTGCATGGGACTGACTGACTGGATAAACTGTAAATTTCAAAAGGCCACTGCTTATCTTGCGTTCTGTATTAGTTCAGGAAATAATCCAACTTTAAAAGTTGTCCTTTAAGAACAATCTTATAATAGGATAATATCTTTTTAACATCTAAATCCAAGATCATGTATTTTTCCGGTCCAGAGAGTGTACCAGAAGGGTCTTAGAACATTGTTCAAAGGTTTGTGGAAATCAAACCAGATCTTAGAAATTACAGAACACTTAACTTTCTTCTTTAGATTAATATTTTCTATCATTTTGCTTTAATTCAGTAGGCAGCAATAGTAAAAGAAGCCATTTCGTTAAACTATCAAATCCAAATGTATCATTCTGCCTTATTAGTTTATATAACATATGTAAATTTTCTGGAAAATTTTAAGGTCTGTGCATATTCCAGGTATGATTATTTCTTAAATTTTTAGGCTAACATGATACAGAGCACCTTTTGGTAATTGGACTAAAAAGAAGAGACTGAATTTATTGCTCAACTAAAAATATACAAATGTGCTGAATGCTTCTGAATTGAATTTGAAAATATGCACAAATGGATAACTTGCCAAAGCTGCCTTTACAAAGGCAAAATCCAGTTTGTATTGAAAAATGACTTCCTATGAAGATGTGTGTCTTATAGAAACCTCTTTGTCATACACAGGCATTTACCCTACAGTTAGTGACTAATGAGCATGAATCAAAGGCTTGTTTCTACAAATGGTTCTAGGCGCTTACATCATTCCTCTTGTTTGGCATGAAGGAGTGTTTAGCCCTAGGGAGTGGGTAAGTAAGCAGCCTGATGATTAACTTCCATTAAACCTGGTTATTTCAATAACTTATACATTATAGTGAAAGTAAGATCTAGATTGTATATACAAGGAATCCTTCATTGTTAAACAATCTGTGGCAGCCAGGAGATTTTTTTTTTTTTTTAAGTTGCACTTTTATTAAATATGTAATTGTGTCTCTATCCAGAAGGAGCTGCTGGCTTAGCTCCTCCTCCCTTTCCTTTTAATGAGAACAGTTTAATTAGAGCTGTTTCGCGTATGGCAGCCAGGCATGAGGGGAGCATTTTATCCAGGAAGGATAGAGAGAGGTCATTCAGAGTTATATGTATATTTTCAATCTTTGACTTTCCTGTCTTAAGACAATATAAAAAAGAGAAAGTTGGCTGTAACTGTCATTCAGTCCCACCCCAGCCTTATGAGAGAAATAAAAACTGAAACACAGAATCCAAACAAGTATTTTTTTAAAAGATTTTATTTATTTATTTGACAAAGATCACAAGTAGGCAGAGAGGCAGACAGAGAGGGGGGGAAGCAGGCTCCCCTCTGAGCAGAGAGCCCGATATAGGGCTCCACCCCAGGACCCTGAGATCATGACCTGAGCAGAAGGCAGAGGCTCAACCCACTGAGCCACCCAGGTGCCCCCAAACAAGTATTTTTTTAAAAGACTTGGATGAACATATGCTTTCTGCTCCCATGCTCCCTCTCTTGGCAAACTGGAAGTACTTTCTCAGAAAACATAATTTCACAATCCTCTCTAGAATTGCCGAAAGACTTGAGTCACCAAACTCGGTTTACTGCTATGGAAATTCACTATTCAGACAGGACACAGGAGGAAATTAAGGAATTTTGTTTTTCAGTGACAGTATTAGTTCCCACCTCAGTTCAGAGGGTCCCAGCAGGGTCCTGACAGGGCTGCTGCTCTCTGCCCTGCACACGGTAACCTGGTAAAGAGCCACGGCATTCTGGAGCTGGAAAGGAAGCTCCGAATGATTCGGGTAATCATTTTATTAAATTGGGACCTTTGAGAGCTCTCTTTCACCCTCTCAACAGTGAAGAAATCAGCACTGCGCCGCTCGTAGCAAATCACTTTCCAGCCTCAGTGGAGTAACCGCAATGCGGCTCACTCCTCACGAGGGAGCCTGTCTCATTGTTAAAGAGCACCGCCTGATTCGTTTCTGGGTTCTAAAAATGAAGCAAACTTACAGAGGGAGGACATTTTTTTTAGAAACAGCAGTTTGGCAAAGTGAGACTGAACCAATTTTACTCCCTGAAGCTTTGTAATCATAATCATTATTGAGCACTTAGAATGGACCAGATACTGTCCTAAGTGCTTCGTGTGTCTGAACTAATGGAACTCTCACAATAACCCCAGGAGGTAAATACTATTATCTCCATTGAGTAGATGAGGAAGCAGGCACAGACAGGCTTCCACAGCATTAACACAGCTACTAACTGTGGGCAGAGCCGGGGCCTAAAGCCTGTGCTCTTCACTCCTGTGCTGTATGAACTACAGTGCGACCCATGTATCAGACCCAGGCTGATGTCCATTTAGTGAACTATAATATGGTGAAATGAGAGTTCTTTTTTATTTTTTTAAAGATTTTATTTATTTATTTGACAGAGAGAGAGGTCACAAGCAGGCAGAGGGAGAGAGAGAAGCAGGCTCCCCACCAAGCAAGGAGCCTGATGCAGGACTCAATCTCAGGACCCCAGGATCATGACCTGATCTGAAGGCAGCCACCCAGCCAACTGAGCCACCCAGGCGTCCCATAGAGTTCTTTTTAAAAAATGTGCTCACTTACTGTACCTAAGAGGAAAAAAAACCTTAGTAAATGAGTAAAAATGAATTCTACCATCCAGATGTGGGAATTATGCTAAAAACGAGTGTCAAGAAAGAAGTAATACTTTAAGACACAGAACAAATGGAAGCTGTATTGGTTATAATTTAAATCTTTCTGTAAAAGTGTTAAAATCATATATGTCTTTTGTTGCTGGACATATACATAGATTCCAGGTTGTTGTTTTTTTTTTAATTTTATGAACAATTTTGCAATGGAACTTAAAAGTTGAACAATACAATACTTGAAATTTGAAATACAGTATTAAGCAAACCACTGAGTTTATTTAATTTGGTCAAATCCAGAATCCATTGAATTGTTTTATACACGTTTCTTGCCATCCTCTATGAAAATGCCAAGGCTAAACCAGAGAAGTTAGCAAGATATTACTTGATTAATTGGAGAAGGAAATTGTAAATTCATTTATTTATTTGCAAATATTTATTGAGTATCTTCTGCGTGCTTGACATTGTGCTAAGTGCTAAAATATAAAGTAAATGTAGCCTGGTTGGCTTTCAAAGAGCTCACAGACTAGAAGACTCTAATATTATGTAGCAAAAATTAAAGTTCTTTTATGTATAAAAAGAACTAGGAGCTCAGAGGAAGAAGCAATTAATCCTGACACAGGAGACTGAGAAAAGACTAATGGGAGAGGTAGGACTTGAGCTGGGTTCATAAGAAGGAGTTAAGATTTGGATAGCCATGGTAAAGGAGGAAGACATAAAGACATTTAAGAACATGGCATGCTCAGGAAATGACAAGTCTAGTGGCTCAGAAAGTTACCCAGATACATTAGGGAGAGGAATGAGCTCCTATCACGTGCCAAGCCCTTGTGCTCTGTAATCTGATGTGCTAGGCGCTCAGCTACACTCTACGAAAAGGTACAGTAAGTGTATAAGACATGGCCCCATCCTTAACAGGACTAACAATAAATTAAACAGTAGCAAACATACCAAAACCTAGTAATCAAGTGCTAAATTCTGTGGTGCTATCAAAATTCAATCACAACAGAGATTTAGAGAAGACTAAAGGGTCAAAGTGGAGTCCAGGAGGTCTTGTCCAAGAGGGAGGAAAGATCTGGGCCTGGAAAGATGAGGATTTGGACAGGTGAATGGGAGAGTGTGAGAGGGCCTCAGGGATGAAACCGACAGGTGCTCATTGGCCCTTTCCTGCATCCAGCTCTGTATCAAGCACATCAAGCAGGAAAGGTATGGCCTCCCCTTTAAGGGAACTTGAAGTCTTAGTTACCAAGATGAGAAATGTAACCAATAATTGAAACAGTCTTCAGCACTGGATTACTCAGTAGGCAAATTGATACACTCTGAATTTTCTGGAAGTGTTTGATATTTCAGAGATCAAAGAAGTTTCATTAGAAAAATCAGAACCAGGGGTGCCTAGGTGGATCAGTCGGTTACGCATCTGCCTTCAGCTCAGGTCATGATCCCAGGGTCCTGGGATCGAGTACCACATCAGTCTTCCTGCTCAGTGGGGAGCCTGTTTCTCCTTCTGCCTCTGCTGCTCCCCCTGTTTGTGCTCTCTTGCTCTCCTTTCAAATAAATAAATAAAATCTTTACAAAGAAAAAAAGAAAAGAAAAATCAGAACTATTAGATTTCCATATACTTTTCTCAGGGTTTAGGGTCTCTAAAAGTTTCAGTGCAGATTTTTGGAATGGGATCAAGTTTAACAGATCTAAGGGCAAAAGAAAAAAAAAAAAACTTTGGGCTGGAACAATTTGGACAGGCTGGAGATGCAGGTACAAGTTAAAACCCTTCTGCACACGAGGGCAGAATGTGGCTCAGGGAGGAAGAGCTCCATGGGGAAGAGGGAGCCCTGAGAAAGGGATAACTTCACGTACTAGCCAGGCAAGACCGGAGGGAATCAGGAATAGTTTGGAGATGGAAACCAAATTGCTGAAGGTTTTGAAGTGGTGCAATCGTGAGTCATGTCCATTCGGTGTATGATAATTGGGAGTTGTTAATATCCCTGCTGCTCCTTGGACACTTGAAGAAATGAGAGACTCACTGCATTGTAGAGAATGACAGACGATCGCTGCCACAGGAGACTGCTAACATGGACTAAGTATGTTCTTTTTTTCATGACAGAGGAGAGGCAATAAGCCAGTTATTTATTTCTTTGCATTTAGGGGGATTTTTTTTTTACACTGACTCAAAGATTCAGAATTTTATTCTTTGATTCAGGTTACAACTCCGTGTCATCTCTATGTTGAGATGACATACCACTTTTTCGTTCCATGTAACATTTTCAGACGTGTGAAAAAGGTTTGATAATTCCAAGGAATTGAGCTTAGAAACAGTATATTTGAGTTATACTTCTGTTAAGAGACATTTTTATGAGTTTAGATGATTCTCTATATATTTAAAAATGTGAGAGAAAATTCAGAGCTGGTGTTTAACTGTGCTTTCTTTCTTTTTCTTGAGAGTAGGAAAAAGAATTCCTTTTTGTTGTAGTTAATTGCCAAGTCACCAAGGAGAGCCTCCACGCTTGAAGAGACCCACTTGCTAGTGACTTGGCAGTGTCAAACAAATGTTCAACTTTTATTCTGACACTTCTTGAAGAATTTGATTGAAACTATATATGTCCAGATAACACTCAGCAAAGTGCCCTTCTTGCATTTGTTTCAAGATATATTTGGAAACAAGAGAGATGACCTTGGATGCAGCTGCTTTTCCAATTTAGGACTTCTCTCTGGGTCTACTGAATAATATTTCCCAACATTGAAAATTCAAAGGATGGAAAAACATTTTGGTTACTATATGCCATAAGTCCCATGATGGAGGATTTTTCCCCCCCAGCAATATGTTCTGCCTCTGAAAGAATGATATATTTAGACCACAAACTCTATGTTAGCTTTCTAACCATCTATTTCAAAGTACATTTAGGAACACATTTGCTTTTCATCAGAGCGCCTTTTTGTAATCTAAATTGAGCTGTCCCTGCTTTTTAAAATACTTTAGCATCTGAGAAATAAAAAATAACGAGCGGTTAACCCTTCACCTTTGCTTTCTGGCATTCAAAATTTGTTCCGAAGCCAGGGTTCATTGTAGCTTGATGTAAGATCTAAAAGAAGACTGGGGAGGCTCTGACATCCCCGGCTAAGGTTATTGCCACCTGTCCAGATGACAATACAAGTCCTGCTAGTCTAACCTCAAGCCTGAAAGCCAAGGTTAGCTTCCAGTTGTATCTACATTTAGCCCACGGAGATGGATGGTTTTAACTGTCATTGAAGTGATGTTCTTTCAGTTACCATTATGCATATTTTGGAGGTTTAAGCAGTTCCATTTTTAATTTATTGTCACAGTCACAGGACAAGACTTAGGTAACCTGTTTGATAAAGCAATTTTACTTTCAAGCAAGTAACTAAGAATTAAGAGTCTGATCATTGTCCTGCACAGCATGTCACCAGAGATAGTAACATTTTCTATTTTCCTATGGTTTCCTAAGATATTATAGTCAATCAGAGCATTTATAGAGATGATTACATTGTTAGCAACAGTCTCCAGCATACGCAGTACATTAATTCCCAGTAAAATGTATTAGACACATGCACACACACACACACACATGCACATGCAGACACAGAAAAACACCATATTATAATACTTAAGAGGATAGCTTATTCTCAATGATTCCTTGTTGCTTGATTTGGAATCAAATCAGTAACATCAGCTGTTAGCCACAAAGTAAGTGAATTTGAATAGTCAACAGATTTTTAAAACTATTACCACTTAAGATACTAAAGATGATCCATCCCATCAGACAACAGCCTAATCTTAAATTTTTAATTGTTGTAAGTTATTGCCCCAGCCTCGCTTTGCAGTTTCCTAATTCAAAAATGGTGACTTTTATTATTTTTTAAAAGATTTTATTTATTTGACAGACAGAAATCACAAGTAGGCAGAGAGGCAGGCAGAGAGAGAGGAGGAAGCAGGCTCCTTGCTGAGCGGAGAGCCTGATGCAGGGCTCGATCCCAGGACCCTGGGATCATGACCTGAGCCGAAGGCAGAGGGTTTAACCCGCTGAGCCACCCAGGCGCCCCGACTTTTATTTTTAATCTGATATTTACTCCTTTATAAGAACAGACTTTCTATGGGCATGCCTATCTTGTGTACATTTCCATTATTTTATTGATGTCAAGCTAGAGTAATTGCTATAGTCACCGCACAGCCCTAATTAAGTAAATAAGAGTTAATAGTACCCAAACTAATGGATTTTATAGGATAAGCAGTAAAGCTATCCTATCCTATCCCAGAGACTCCTCCAACTGCACATTTGAACTGTGCTTTTTAAAGACATGAAAAAGGAAAATAAGGTCATACCTACAGAATGTTCCCAAGATCTGTAGTGCTCAAAGAAGATTTTAATGAGGGAAAAGTCCCATAGAAAAGGTAGTTTTATTTTAAGTAATACAGAGATTAAGTGTGATTTTTGTGGAATGTTTTTATAAAAATTATTTGTCAAATGTATGTTTTCTCATCCTTCTTCTAAAACATGTACAAAACTTTGAGCCAAAAAAGAATATTCCTGCATGGTTTGTGTTGATTAAGTTTTTCAGGATGTTTCAGGAGCCCTTTTATCTCTTTCCAACTCTCCTTATATTCTCAGATACTCTTAACCAAATCAGAGCATTATTGATGTTTAGTTAAGTATTTATTACTTGGGAATTAGTATCTCGCTGTCAACATTCCTAACACAGGAAAGATTTCTGGCAACTACAAAGTGAGTATATTTCTCTAAACTCTTTTTATCTGTGTCTTCCATAGATGGAATTCATATCCAGCTTTCTGCAGATTTATATAGAATCTAGTTTATCCAAATATTTGCAGTACCATCAAATCAAGAGTTTCTTTATTTCCTTATCATGCCCAAATATCTTACCTTGATCTTTTTGTTATAAAATCCAGATATGTTTATTTAACAAAGGCAGATCTAATGTGTTCCTGGTTCAAACTCATTTTAACATCTTTCTTTTTTTCTGTCCATGACCCTCTCCAACTTTTTCTGTTCTTATATATTTTTTCTTCTTTTTTATGTGTATCATTCCATTACTATTTAAACTTCCTCTGACTGTATCTCACACATTCTCTTGCCACTAATAAGTTCACTTTTGGAGCATCTCCCATTTGGGGGGGGGGAGGCAAATTTGGTATATAACATATGAGTTTCAGGTGAACAACATAATTATCTGTGTACACTGATGATTATACAACTCTGTGATGATGGTACAGCTCTGTGAATATATTAAGAAACACTGAATGTGTGAATACTAAAAACCACTTTAAATTGGTGAATTGTGTGGTATGTGAATTATGCCCCCAATTAAACTGCTAAAAATAGAGCTCAATGTAACAGAAGTCAAATAATATCAAACAGTATTAATTAAAAAAATAAAAATAAAAAGCCCTCAGCAACCTCAGTCTTCTCACTTCTCTGAGGCATTTCCAAAGTTAACTTTTGGAATATTCTTCCAGATGTTTTCATTGTACACAAATGGGGTTATATTCACTGTTCTGCAACTTGCTTTTTGCACTGAACAGTCTTTGCACTCTTATGCAAGTATATCTGTCAGGAAGGAAAAAAAAGAACCTTAGAAGTAGCATTATTGTATTCAGATGTATGTGCATTTATATTTTCATAGATAGATATTGCCAAATTACTCTCCAAAAAGCTGGTGATAATTTGTAATCCCATTAGTTGGGTATAAGAGCCTACTTTGCTGTTCCCTTGCCTAAGCTATGTGTACTAGCTTTATAAAATCTTTGTCAGTATGGTAGGTCTAAAGAATTATTTTAATTTGTGTTTTTAAAAATATGAGTGAAAGAAATTATGAGAGAGGTTAGTTTTTTATGGCTTATTTTTAATTGATCATGTGATATTTTTTCTAACTGAAAATTACATAACGTTGATTGTAGAATTTTGAGTAATTAAAATCATATGTAATTAAATAAATTCATATATAATTAAATATATATTTATTTATATATAATATATATATGAATCATATATAATTAAATAAAATCATATATATAATTAAAATCATATCCCACCACCCAGAGAGTATCACCATTTACAAATTTACTTCTAGTCTTCTTTCTATGAAATTTATCTTGTAATTTTTTTTTAGCAAATAATGAGGGTTGATAAAGGAGCTTTTTTTTAAATATTTAAAATACACAGTTTACAAAAGGAGGTTATAATTCAGCTGCTTAGAATATTGCTTCGAGCTCTTTTAATCAAGGTACTATATAAATATTCAGTGGACTGAGTTCCCCTGTGCCAAGCTTTTAGGATCAGCTAGTGGAAAAATCATTAGCATTCTTTCCTTGACACTGTACTGTCACTACCAGGGCTCAAACTGGATGAGATTTCCTGGGAGCCAATAGGTCTCTTAGTAAAATAGACAGAGCTCTATGATCCTTTAATGGCATGGAAGATAGAGAATCCTGTACCTTAAAAAACAAACACACATTTTATAAGGCATGTTTATGTATGTGCCCACATGTATAATCATTATTCTCACTCACGCACACAAAATGAGATGAGATGAGTGAGCCAAGATAGGAACATGTAGAAAGAGTGCTGGACACCTGGGGAACACAGTAAAGTGATTGGCATTCAGAGATCAGCCAATCAGAGACACAAGTCCTGTATGGTAATCATATTTCCTTACCTGATTCTTCTTGGGACTGGAAAAACATGGAGTGCAGGATGGATTTCTGTTCACAGTTAACATTCCCCGTGCCTAGTTAGGCGCACAGGCAACTTTGATCAGGAAGAATGAATGAATAGAAGTGAAAGACCGTGACCTTGAATAAATCACTTAATTGCTTTAGACCTCAGTTTGTTTCTCTGACAGCTTCAGAGAATTATCAAAAGGATAAAATAAGGTAATATATGAAGGTGAGACTGGCAGTCCCCTCCAAGCTGACTGTCCCTTCTTTATTTTTTATTTATATGACAGACAGAGATCACAAGTAGGCAGAGAGGCAGGCAGAGAGAGAGGAAGGGACGCAGGCTCCCTGCTGAGCAGAGAGCTCCATGTGAGGCTTGATCGCAGGACCCTGGGATCATGACCTGAGCTGAAAGCAGAGGCTTTAACCCACTGAGCCACCCAGGCGCCCCAACCCTTCTTTATTTTTACAGAGCTAGATACAGTTGCCATTCAGACCCTCCTCAAGGAGGCCCTACTGTAGCAACTGCCCAAGAATCATCCTCTTGGTCAACCAGACAGAAAACAAAATAAACACCATGGCACTTTATAATTAGAAATAATTACCAGTAGGACCTGGAGACTGTGCCATCTTAACCACTGCCTCATTCTCGGTATTTAAAGGTATCCGATGTAAATCTAACACTAGAACTCCCATCAGGCTTTGGATCAAGCTATAGAATATTTAACACGCTTTGAATTGCATCCATATGATGATTGTTTAAAAGCAGAGATGGCAACTCAGGAAGGCACATGGAACAGGTTTAGAATAGTTAGTAGCTATTCCCAGAGTTGACGTATTGTACATGATTGTAAATGAATGCCTGTCCTTTATGGCTTGTTTTGTATCAGATTGTCAGAGGCCATTCCAAGCAATGATTACATTTCAGAGTTAATGTAAAGAAATTTTTTAAAATTCTATGAAAGATTTTGTGATTTACTCAAGATAGAGTCTATGACCTTTTGAGTTTGTTGAAAGAGGAAGCTAGTGTGTTGTAAAACCAGTTAAAATAAGAATAAACTTGGAAATATAAAATAGCATCAGCTCATAGCCCTTAGGGAAGATAACTAATGGCCCAGGCCCTAAAATTCCAATTTATTTAGAAATAAGTTTTCATTAAAACTTCGTATAAATAGAAATATTTCTCAGTCCAGTCCTCTTTAATGAAATGCCATAAAAATAAAAGACTAGCACATAAATTTTCCTTTTTTTCCTCTTTGTAACCAAAAGCATTGCATAATCAGGCAGGAACCAGGAAGTAAAAATAATCACAAAATTAAACCAAGTGATCTGTTTTCATTTCTCCAGCAGGAGTAAAAAGTGAAGATAAACACAGCCAGCAAGTTCCTTTATCAAATTCGAAAATCCTTTCCTTGTCAGTCATTCCTTAATAGCAAAATAAAAATGAAATTTCTATTAAGGTTTTTAAGTCAACAGTGCCTTAAAATTGTTTTAATTGTGGTAAAAAACCCATAACCTAAAATTTACCGTATAAACCACCTTTAAATGTTCGTTAGTGTTAAGTATATTCACACGGCTGTGCAGTAGACCTCCATAATGTGTTCATGTTGCAAAACTGAAACTCTGTATCCATTAAACAACTCTCCATTCCCCTTCCTCCTGGCAACCACCATTCCATGTTATGTCTGTGAGTTTGAGTACTCTAGGTTCCTGATGTAAGTGGAATCATAGAGTAGTTATCTTTTTGTAACTGGTTTATTTCATCCATCAAGATGTCCTCAAGGTTCACCCACACTGAAGCATGTGGGAGGGTTTCCTTCAAGACTGAACACTGTCCTTCTTAATATCATTTTTACAGCACTGTCTATTTTACCCTTAAAAATCTTTGCAGGTGTTGTCGATTTCAATGTTCCAGAACACGACTAAATACAGAATAATGAGAAGCAAGGCAAAATGCACATTTGACCTTCCGAATTCTCCTGTCGAGAAATCAGAGGTTACACAGTGATTGTAGACTGTAGGATTTCCTCAGAATGAGAAAAACTATTAGATGCTAAATTTGCAGTCAAGACTCTAAATACCTTTTTGCAAGCCCTTTGTATTGAAGGTTTTTAGTTTTTTTCTAGAAATGCATTTAATCTGTTACGACTTTTTTTTTTTTTTTTTAAGTCCCTGCTAATCTATCTCTGCTACTGGGTTATTGTTTTCCTTCAAGCTACAGACATTCTCTCCAACTTCTTCAGACTGAGTTAGCTGTGTTCTGTTTGTGAATAAGCCCCTCTCCGATTCTGTCGTAGCGACAGCCTCATGTTCCACAGTTTGTTAAGAGAATGCAATTGCCAACTGTAGATATTGTTAGGTCACAGAACCTAACAGGAGTAAGTTTTAAAAAGAAGCAGAGCTCATTCATTTTCAGTCTTCCTACCTTAATTTTTGAACAGCTTTGTTGAGCTATAATTCGCATACCATACAATTCACAAATTTAAAAATTCAGTGGTTTTTAGTATATTCCCTGAGTTGCACAACCATACTTACAATTCACTTTGAGAATATTTTACCACCCCCAAAGGGAAGCTGGTAACCAATATCAGTCACTCCCCATCCCCCCCACCAAGATCTCCCAGCCCCCAGCAATGACTAATCTCTCTACACATTTGCCTATTCTGAAATTTCATATAAATGGAACTGTACAGTATGTGGTCTGGCTTCTTAGCATAATGTTTTCAAAATAATCCATGTTATAGATTGTATCATTACTTTACCCCTCTTTTTTTT